>JANHGN010022672.1:0-66438 GCA_024605025.1 Megaceryle maxima | reverse complement strand
GGTTTGCCTTTGCCCAGCTCTCCAGCCTGTCCAGATCTCACTGGATGGCAGCACAGCCTTCTGGTGTATCAGCCACTCCTTCCAGTTTAGTGTCATCAGACCTCTACGTACGTCTTTTCTGTCTTTTGCTAAAGCAGAGGTGTGGAAGGAGGTGCACATTTTTCCCACATACCTGTCTTCACCTTTCTGATGGCTGTGGACTGGATGTCCTGATCAGGGTCTATACTGGGGCTGGTTCTCCCACTGACCATCAGCAAAACTCCTGTGGCTTTAAGAAGAGCAGCAGTGGCCCAAGAAATCTGTGACATTCTAATTTCAGGTAAGATGGACTTATGTAATGTACCACCAATTAGAAGTGATTCAGCTAAACGTGAAAATTAAAATATATTCAAGAAAACAGCAGGAGGGAAGCAGCTAACCTGGAGCTGGATTTTTTTCTATACTTCCACAGAGGCAAAGCACTTCATTTCATTGTCTATGGATAACAGAAAATGGCCCTTCATGTTGGAGTTAACTGACTCCACAGACACTGCAGGAAATCATTGCTCCTATTTTTTCCTACCACGTCTGGTACAGAACTGGAAATCTGTTACCTGGGCTTCAGGTAACAAGCCAGGAGCATGACATTTGGGCCCTTGCCTCTCCAATTTGCGTGCGTTAGGTCAGTGGTGTGGACCACTGTGAATCAATTGCTATTTCCTTTTCTGTACTGCAGCTGGCTACAGCTGCTCAAGGCACTTTTAAATATCCCAACAACTCCAGTATTGTTTACTGACACTTTCTGAATTCTCCACTTGCCATTTGGTTGTCTTGATAGTATTGAATGCCCTGTTTCACTCGGCAGCAGCCAGAGGCTGTGGTTAAGGGCCTGTACAGGTGTTGCGGAAATAATCCAAGGCAATTCGAGTAGCATCTAAAAGCTGTACTGTTTATTTTCTGTACACATGGGCTGCTTATCACAACCCCCTGGAAAATTCCACCCAGGCAGTTGCTCCAGAATGAGGCTTTGTGACAGTGTGAGAAAAATGCTTTTTTCATCTGATTTACTGGCAGTAAGTCTCCAGGAGGTAAAAGTGCGTTTGGTTTACAGTAGGAAGGTAGAAAGATGAGAGAAAGCTTTAAATTAAAGTGGAAGCTTTATTGGCATAAGAGATTAACCCAAATTTCTGCTGTTGGTGGCCAGAAACCTGTGTTCTCACCATGACCCCAGCTCCTACCATCAACTTATACTTGTCTGGAGATTTGTTGTGCGTAGGTTACAGGTGCACACGTTTGTGCCAGGGTTGTGTGTCAGTGCAGCTCAGTACACCGACAGTTTACATAGAAATGCCCTCGCATGGGTGCAAAGCACTTGCTTTCTCTGCTGCTTATTCCTCAGCTCAGCCACGGTGGTGGCACTGGCTCGGTGGAAACCCACAGGTCTTGGGGCAGAGGCGTGCTGGGGAAGAGTAGGGTGTTGGTGTGGCTGGGAAGGGAAAGGCAGAGCATGCCAAGTGAGTGCCCAGGGCAGGGCGTACCTGTGGATGGTACCCAAAGGGCCCAAGGGTGTGCCAGGCTGAGCTGCCAAGATTTGCCCTCTCCAACTCTTTCACAATAACAAACTGGAATCCAAGGCAATAAATAAGACCACGACTGGGGTGAAGCAGCCTGTTCTGTGCCTGAAGCATCGTGTGGGGCCACTGTCTCAGAAGCAGCGTAAGCAAGAAATCATGAACCAGGAAAGCAAGAGCTCCTCCCCGTGCCTTGCTTCTTTCTGAGGTACAGGTGATGTGCTCTTCACCCCTACTACATCACTTCTTCTAAGAGGTGCTCTGAGATGGCTGAAAGACCATTAAAAACCTGTCCTTTCACCTAGTCTCTTTGACAAAGCAGTGCAGTACTCTGTGCCCAGCCTTTCCCTTCCTTCTCCACCTCAGCCTCCAGCTTTTTCTTGTACAAACATGTGTAGGGTTGCAAACAAGCGTAATCTGCGTGACAAGAGCCGTATGGCCATTCCTGGGTGACCTCGAGCATCTACGCTGCGGCACCTGATGCTAATAAGGAACAGGGATGCTGTGGCTCTTACAGTTCTTATAATCCTGCAAATGGTGTATGTGAGGAGACTTCCCCTCCTGCTATATCCCTGGTCTGCTGCACAGCCACAGTGATAAAGAACTAGACTCTTTAAGGACACATCCCACCACTGCTCAGAGATAGTTCAACTAGACAGATGTCCAGGCTGAAAATCAGTATACCTGACTGTATCAGTAGATCAGAATGCAGTGCAACACACTGATGCAATGAAATCACAGGTGTCTCTGGAAGTTATCCCCAAACCATTTGGCTGTCATAAGAGGGTGACTTTCCTGCAGCTGTTCCATGCCCTCCCACAGTGACTGGTGTGCTTGTAAGAAAGTTTCCTGCACCAGCACCTGGATTTGAGTTTTGCTCTGCAGTGTAAACCTCTTCACTCTGTCTTGGCTCTGCAGCCTCCTTTAATGCAAGCTCCATTTTTACAACTGGTTTAGCAGTCTTCTCCCCATGATCTATCACATCACTATTATCTTTCTTATTAATCATATCTGACATTCACTTGGAATGTTTTAACAACCTTATCGGTGAGATTTGTGTTCCCATTTGACCTCAGTCTGTCGAGGATGGGAGGACAGGGAGTCCTTGAACAAGCCTCAGCCTTAATGATAAATACTGAACAGGAGACATCTTTTATGACCTCTTGTCATGTTCTGTAAGAAATTATGGAGGAGCCTAATATTATTAGGCTGAGTGTTTGTGCCAAATGCCACAGGACCCATTGCCTTCACTGGGTTCAGCAGGCACTGTCAGGACACGCACCAGAACGCACACTGTCAGAACACACTATACCACATAATACTTGTCTGTTTGCCCATTTCTTTCTGATTCATCAGTTCTTTCCCAGCTGTCTCTGCATCCTGCTGGTAGGGTTGAGAAATGCACCCCAGTCAGCACCTGCCACCACTTCATGAACTTCTCTGAAGCTGCCCTGCCATTAATCCTGTCAAGTTTCATGAGTACAGATGGAAGATTGGTTACCTTATGTTTCTAAAGGGATTCACAATAACACTGGGATTTTAATTTTTTTTTGGTTTAAAAAAAATGACAAAAACTGAAAGACCTAAAGATGAATGGAAACTAATCCACTACAAGACTAAGAGGCTGCCCATCCTCACTTTGACACTTCCTAGACTGTGAATTCTTCAGGGCAGAGACTGCCTCTCCCTTCTGTGCTTTGTAAAGTAAAGCAGGCTCTTGGAGTGCTAGATACCTGCTGAGTGAAACCAGGACACCTATCTCAAAGCATTTATCTAGGTAAGGCTCCTGCATGCCTTCAAAAAATGCTTTTCAATCCAGGATTTAGCCCATGAATTGTGATTTCTCATAGCACACATGGATCCTGAGATGATTTGAACTAAAATCGTGTCAGGGAGATCTCTCCTCCTGCTTGTGTTCCTGGTGGGGCAATAGTTTTAATGTCTGTAGCTCTCATATGATTGCAACTTGCTGCACAGGCAGCAATTATGGATGAGGCCTGAGCTGCCTGGCCAAATGGCTGCCTTCCTGGGTCTTGTTAAGCATCTGTGGACAACTGGATGTATGGAATGTGCTAACGAACATATTCCCTGGCACCAGTCTTGTCCTACACTTACATCAGTCACATGATGGAGCCAGGGCATATGAGCTGAGTCAGATAAAGGCCTCAAGTGTGGGACTGACTCCAAATGCTGAGGTGCATCTGTACCTCACCCTTGTACAGAAGAACTTGGGGAGGGACGGATGGAATATAAGGAGTTTCCTATAGCTGCCTTGTCAAGGCCACCTTGCAAAGAGGAGCTCCTGGAAAGCTAAGGCTATGTCTCCTTACATTTTCCTAAATCACCATAAGACACTAGAGAAGATGTAAGACCAGGCCAAATTGTCCAGGTGCGATGGAAGGGGAAAGCCAGCTGAAGTAGCTGCTGTGTGGTATAGCCTACAAACCTGGCCCGTGCACATGAGCTTAGTTTTGGTCTGGGGCACACACAGTATTCACTTTTCTCAAGCCCACTGGCAATTTGCCAGGCTGTCAGTAAGGGGTACACAAACCTCACACGGGGTGTCTGTACCAAGCACGCTATGCCTTTACCTACTGCTAGGCTGTCCTGGAAGAGGTTCTCATTATGTATTTATTTCCCTCCCTCTGATGACACATTTTCAAAACCACAAAGCTGCTTTGATCTGGACAACATCAAGAGTCATGCTGTGCTCTGGGTTTTCCTTTTAAAACTCTTGGCAATTATGCACACTGCCAGCTATGCCTCCCCTGGGGGCCACTGCTTAGAGGTCCTCCAAATGGGCTGGGTGCTTTCATACAGCTCTGAACCTTTTTTCTTCCTGTGACCTTCATCCACAGAGGTTTTGCTTTTTCTCAAGCCTTGGCTGCTTTGGATGGCTGCAGCTGGTAGCACACTTGAGTCTAAACTATCCATGTATACAGGAACTTGACCTGACGTGAGCCTTGGCGCTGCTGATTCCTTCCTCACGTTCCTCCTCTGCAGCCAGGCCAGCACACAGAGCTTTTGCAATGTGGTGCTCTTGTTTCATGGCTCACACGGATCAAACAGAATTGGACAGACTAATCCATGATTCACTGAAAAGTCGCCTCTGACTTAGGGTTCAGGGCAGGAGAAAGGTTAGCTTCAGGTTATGTGTGATGATCCAGTGTGGTGCTACCACCCATCAGAGAAGTAATACTTGGAGGTCTGCTTATTCAAATGGAGAATTTGGCTTCAGTTGACCCAGGTTTGGTCACGTTGCTGTCTACAGAGCCACTGCTTTGGGTTTTGATTCCAGTTGTTGGAGCAGATGGTGTATGGGAGGTTGCGTGCTAGCTTCCTGTTTCTGCCTGCAGCCCGATGTGGTCCTGGAATACCCTTTTGGTGACAACCACGAGGCACTAGCAGAGCCAAACCATTCTTCCTGGCAGCCTGTCTGGGAACATTGTCCCTGCTGTCCAGCAAGAACATTGGAGAGGCTGTTTAAAGAGAGCAAAAATAATCTTTTCCAGGCTGCCCACAGGACAGCATTGCAGGAGCCAAAATGGGTTGCAAGCACAGAAAACACAGCTTCTCATGGTTTTGTTCTTGACCTCATTGGAAAGAAGGGCAAGTTTTCAGCTGCCACCAGCTGCCGAGTGCTCTGGAGGAATGTAATTGGTGGTGTTCATCCATTTTGCCGTGGGCAGTCATCCCTGCAAAAGCCACCACCAGCCACTTCCACAATGAGGCTACGTGACAGCAGTCCACGGACTCCTGATGGCAGGAGGCTACCTGAGCACCACAGGGTGTGGTGTGCCTCAACACCTCTTTTAGGGGCACACCAGGGCCTTCTGTGCCTATTAGAGGTCTTAAAACCAGGGAGCAGCTCCCTGCCTGAGCTGGTGACCAAGAAACCTGCCTGACCTTTATCACAAGCCATCAATCAAAGGACACTAACAAGGACTTCAGCTCGCTCTCTGAGAACATGCAGTTGTTAATCCTTCAGGATGTCTCTCCTCACCTGCTTTTTCCTGCAGCACTGCATAGAGGCAAATTTCCTTTCTTTCTGCCATCCAGCGAGTGCCTGCTCACACTCCAGAGCATGCCTCCTCTGCCCTTTTTTCCTGATTTCCTAAAGGGTTCCAGTTTCTCCAAGCTCAGC
This sequence comes from Megaceryle maxima, assembly GCA_024605025.1. NCBI lineage: Eukaryota > Metazoa > Chordata > Aves > Coraciiformes > Cerylidae > Megaceryle > Megaceryle maxima. The sequence continues at coordinate 60,744 of JANHGN010022672.1, read as the reverse complement.
TGCTTTCCCACCTCCTCCTCCCCTGCCTTTCTGGGCTGTGCTCAGCAACAAGCGTGAGCTATGCAAAACGCTTGTCTCCAGTCAGGAGTACCAGATATCACCCTCATTTCTGCCCAACGCCACTGCCAGTAAGGAGGATGTAAATAATGCAGGAGCTGATGCCAGATGAGGTTCAAATATGCGCAGCTCTGAGTAATGTGCTCCTGTGCTCTAAGGTTGGTGAAGAGAGCCACTTTACAGCTACTTAGGATGTTTGTATTCTCTTGCCAGGAACTTTCACCTGATTGTGGTCGCAAGACAACATCTTAGTCACAGTCCGTCATTTCCAGCTCTTGCCTTTGCTCAACCTTGTTGGTTAAACAGCTGAGGTCTCCCTGGACCTGGGTCATAGCAAAACCAGTGGGAGGTGGGTGATAATGGCTGTGGAGATTTTTCCCTGCAGGAGGGCAAGCAGAGAGGTTTCAGGTAAAAGGGGAGGATTATTCCCATCTCTTGTCTCTCCCCTCACTGAGAAGTGACCTGAATTACACATCTGAAACCATCCCCATCTTGAGGCATATGGATACCTCCCTGCCTTGACTGCAGGACAGAGAAAGTTCACCCGAGGCAAGATGTTGCCACTGGGGAAATGAAGCAGCCGTTTACTCTGCCTCATTTTCAAGTTTTCATATTATGTGAAATGACAGGCAAGTCAGGCACAACACAAAGCAAATCGTCTCTGGAGCTATCAAATTGCCAATTTGGGACATTTTTGTGTTCAGCTATTACAAGTAAGCTCTTCTAAACCTTTTCCTGTCTTTGTTGATGTCACTGCTTGCTTCCTGAGACATCAAAAAGCTTGCAATGCTCTTTTTTTCTTTCCTTCTGCACAAAAGTCACCTGTGCTTCTCGCTGCCACATGCTGCTCTGTTTCTAGCACACTTGACACACGCAAGTCAAATGCTTTTTCTGCTGCTTCTGAGCTTGTGCATCATAAGCACACTTATGCATGTTGAGTGGTCTTTTTCACGGTCCAGAGGGACTGGGAAGTGTCACAAGGCAACACAACCTAAAACCTATAAGGTCAGGTGAGGAAGAGGCTTTGGTTTGCAAATCAACTCTCCAGGGATGACTCAACCCCAAGGCAGGAATGCTTAAATGGAGGGGCACTGTCATGAAATTTCTATCCATGAAACAGCAGGCAGCCAGAATGAATGTCAGAGGATCAAAGACAATGGAGATGTCAACTTTCCAGACTGTTTTAAGATTAGAAAAAATGTTTTAAAGTTATAAATAAGGTATTTTGGGAACAGAAGAGGCTGAAAGGCCCATCCTTCTGGCTGGTCTCCATTCTCCCCAGAACTGGGATTGCATATGGGGGTCAAAGCAGGAGTCCTTGTCTCAGGACATTGCTTTTCATGTGGGAGCAGAAGTCGTAGGTGAGGCTGCTGGTGGGGTAGGGAACCAGGCCTTGAACTGTGGGGTGAGGCCTGAGCACAGCATTTGTCTCACTCACAGCCCATCACATTGTGCTGGGGTCTTGGCGGATGCATTGTGCACTGTGATGTGGGGAAAACCATTGCAATGCTCAAAATTAAGCTGAGGCAGTTCAGCATTTACCGTAGCTTTTGGGGTTATGTCACTTTGCAGTTTCTAACCATTTTTCCTCTCCTCTTCTTGTACAGAAATTCTGTCCCCCACTAAGTTGTTAGTTTGCTCTTAGTGGTAGCTCCAGGATGTTCTTCTCTCAAGAACCGTAACTAAAAGCAACGCCTTTAAGTTAATCTTCCTTTGGGTAGATTGAGTCAATGCTACTCGAGTTATGCTGTTCTTGAGTATCAAGTGCAGGCTAACACAGGCACCAGGAAGGACACTGTCAAGAATGGAGGGCAGAGGGGAAGCAGCCCAGCAGCACTTCTCTCCCTAAGCACGGCCACTGCCTTCTGCCAGTGTGAGGGCAGGGTGGGCCGAAGGGACCTGTGTGTCTCCATGGTGACTCTGCAAAGGAATGGGCATTTTCTTTAGCTTTGCAAGTGGGAGAGGCTTCTGGCCTGGCCATCTACATCCAGGATGCCTCTCATCACTTTAGAGGGTACTGCCTGGGGGGGGGGGGTGTGGAAAAATCAAGACCAATAACAGAAAAACGCTTGTCAGTGCCCAAAGCCCAGGCAGGAACAGAGCATGCAGACCTCTGACAGTCACTCAGGAAGTAAAATGACAAGCCCCAGAGCTTGGTGAGCCTGGTGATCCAGGCTCAGGGCTGGGCACATGAGAGTAGGAGAGAGATTCCATAAAGACATGAGAATTACAGGGAGTGCTGCTAGCCTTTCGTTCGGCTGCTCTTCCTCTACATCCCTTAGGGGACACCCTAATGTTTAACGTTTCTGAGAAAAACAATGGTCTATCCAGCACCTTGCAGCTACATTTCATTTTATGACATACTTCTTTTGGCCGAAGGATTTCCAAAGGTGTTTAAAGTCATTCTACATCCAGCATTCCCACAGCTTTCCCGGGTGATGAGCACCACATTACTGCACTGAGAGTATTTGGAAATCCCAGCTGGGATCCTTTCTAGGTTTCCTCTGCTCCGTGGTGCTGCAGTCGGCATTCCCAGCTGCACCCATGGATGCAGCTCTTCCCTCTCCAGTTTGCTGGCATATGGGATGAATAGCTAACAGCTTTAGTGACAGTTGCAGGGTGCAACTGTCATAACAAAAAGATACCTGGACATCAAATTTAGCAGCAAATTTACCTCTGTCATACAGACCCTAGACCTGCAATTCTGAAATGTACTGCCATAACAAATACTGGGATTTTCCAGTATGGATACTAAGAACCTGAAGCATTCCCACACACTTCTCTGGCATCCTTTTTGGATCTATTTTCTTTCTATTATAATGTGTTTTGTGTCTGAAGTGAAACCTATTGTTAGTAAAGCACTTGGATGGCTCCTACATCAATGCTCGAGAAAATAGAGACAAAATTGGGGAATAAGGGAGGGAAGCTGAAAGAGAAGAGGCTTTTCATTTCATTTAATGAGGTATACTAATACTTGCGATGTCAGAAGGTGAAGCAACATCATCTACATCTGGAGAAGGAAAGGAAATAGTTGTAGTTCCATTTTCAAATCCCAAAGCGTATGAAGTGACAAATGGTGTTTATCCTATCTGGAAAAAATGTTATTCTTAATTGTAATACTGTCACTGCTGCCAGTTCTTACAGCCTCAGTGTGTGGCTCATGACAAATGGTGTCTTTTCAAGCCCTGTTTTGATTATATAGGAATCTCAACAAAGCTTTTTTTTTTTTTTCTTTAAGCTTCAAAGTGTATCCCAGAGAAGAACCTGAAGGCTGAAAAAGTGGAAGACAGAGAATTCACTATATACTGACATTTAAAAATCTCATAATTTTTATGAAGTGTGATCATTTCTTCTTGTCTTTCAGTTTTCCAAGTTCCTAATGCAACACTCAACAACAGGAAGCAAAATATACAGACGTGCACATACACAGATCCACGTCACTTCGTTTGTTGCTGCAATGTCTCTCTGCAGAGAACATCCTTTGGCTTTGCATTTATCATATTTACACATACACGCCTTGTATTTTTACACACCTATTGGGCCCTTGCATGTATAGAAGGTGTGGGAATATGTCATTATACTTCTGTTTGTTCACCCAATTATATTTCCTGGGCTAGTCTGGGAAGATGCATTCGTAACACCCCAAAGAGTATTCATACTTTAGGGTCATGAGGAGAAACTTTTTCTGGGAGACATCTAATGTGGCTAAAAAAGCCAAACAGAACCTGAAAAAAAACAGCTCTCATATCTCATCAGACACTAGATCAAGATACAGAGAAACTAGAAATGAAGAAAGCTTCCAGGAAAGGATTTTTCTGCTGTTGAAGAATGGTGAGAACATGCAGGTAAATCTGATGCTTAGACAGAGAAGCTTGGTGTATATATTTCACCATATATATTTTTACTGAACATCAGAGAGCATTAAAAAGGGCAACTGCCCATCTCATAGTTTCCTGGAAGTGCTGGGCACTCACTCACATACAGGGCAGCAATACTTCTTAGTTACTGATCCACCACTGTGGATCACTTCTGAGGAACAAGGGGATGATGCATGAGCAGGAGAGGACTCTTCCATCACCCACACAGCTACAGCCAGCTTTGCCCTGTCACAAAGGGACAGGGTTCTGCTTGAGGGAACACGGTTGCAGGATGCAGGAATGCCTGATTGTGGGGTCTTTACTTGAAATAGACCTCAGTCCAGTCTAAATAAACATTTGAATTCTTAGTCACAGAAAAAAAAAAGTAGTCAAGGTGATGGTTTCACATGCTGGAATTAGAATATTTCTTGTAAATATCAGCCTAACTTCATTCCTTTGAATGTCGAGGAGCCTTGCCACAGGGGAAGGCAGAGTTTATGGTCACACTGGCACTCTTCCTGTGACAAATAGAAAGAGCAGAAAAAGCAATCAACCCAGGGAGATAAAGTTATTCAGAAAGGAGGTGAGCTACGGGAGTAGCCAGGGGAGTGGGACAGAGGACAAACTATGTTTCTGTCACCTGAGCTCCCGCTAGCTGCTCCTTCAGAGAAGGCAGAGGTATTCACAGGAGCTGAGGGTTGCCTGTGGACACCTTTGTGGGAGTACAACCCGTGGGATTGACAGGATGGCTGATTTTTGCCCTTTGTTTTCTCCCCTCCAGACTGGGAGCCTGTTCTGCTAGTGTGCTGAGCACACTCAGCTCTTTCTACAGGCTGTAGCTGAGGGTATTCTGTCACTGATGGGAGGTGCATCCTTGGACCGAGATAAACAGCTCCATTACTATAGCTCCAAGATGAGAATTTTGATGCTTCTGCCTCTTGGAAGGTCACTGCTGAGCTGGCTCTCATTTCCGTCCATAAAGACCTTTGAGATCCTTGTTAGGAACATGCTGTGGAAGCATCACACTTTGTAGATAACTGCTCTGAAAGGAAAATTCAGCAGGAGCCTAGCCAGCAGAAGATTCTGGAGTGTCTGTGAAGGAGTCCCTCAAACATTTTGCCTGGCAGTCTGTGGCAGGGAGCGTGTGAGTGAGCACTCACCTGCTCAGCCCCCTTGCACTGGCAGATGGCTGGGGTAGGTATTCATTTGGGCTATCCCTTACTTTCTGGGGTCAAAAGGAGCCAAATTATCAAGCTGACAGATGATTTAAACTGCCTGGCCTTACCCAGCTCATTCCAACAGAAGGACAATTGAGAGCGGTCTCACCAGCAGCTCAGCACATTGAAAGGACAGCAGTCTCCACCAGAGATGAGCAGTGGGAACTACAATTTGGTTTGAGGATGGCAGGGTACCAAATGCCCTCCTAGAAACAACCATGGGATATATAGATCATGGGGCAACTAGATTCCTTCTAGGATTTCAAGCAAAGGCTTTGTGGTGGCTGTATTTTCCAGACAGCTGTTGACTGTGAACTGGACAACACCAGTTTTACAAAGATCATAGAGCTACTGTCCAAACACAAGGGTGCTGGGACACTGCTGATGTGCAGGATTCAGACCAACACCCTTCATGGCATTGCCAATCCCTCAATCCACACAAAAAATACCAAAACTATCCACGTATCCCCCTGTCAACTCAGCTAGCTCTTGTTAGTCCTCTTTCTGGCCCACGCTGGCAAGTGTGGTCAGCGTAGAAGGATGAGTAGCACGACTGGTTAGATGAGGCATGAAAGGAAGACTGTGCAAAGCAGCAACACAAGGGCAAGGCATGGCCCTACTGCCAGAGGCACTATGCTCCCAGCTTCTGCCCAAGAAGAGTAGTTCCTTTTCTCCATGCGTTCAGGAAATGGCAGTGGAAGAAGCTGAGGCCACAGTCCCGTAATGTCTCTGGGTGTAGTTTTGTTCCTGCGCAACCCTGGACCTTTGTTCTGCAGTGATGCCTTCCCACATATATGGATCTGCAGCAGGTGAAAACCAGGCAGGTCTAAGGATACAATAGGTGTAAGAGCTTGGGCTGTACCTCACGTTCCCAGCAAAGTCCATACATATCTAGAGCAATGCATAGGAATCAGTAGATTCCCTTCAGATTTAGACCAGAATAGGAAAGTAGAAGCTCCTGAGAAGTTCATGTTCCCAGCAGAGCTAAGCAGTTTAGTACAAAGCACACCCGCCCTTTTCTCTGGCCTCTTTCTTTAGAATGACTCACACAGATTTCTGCTTGCAGTTGCCTTCGATCACTTCATGAGTCTGCTGTGATTGAGCTGTTCTCATTTTGAACTCCCTCGGAGCATCCAGTCAATCCCAGCAATGGCTGAAAACTAATCAAAACAACATGATAAAATTTCCAGAGATGCTTGATACATGTGATGCTCAGCCACCTTCCTCTGCTGAGTCGTCACGCAGCTTCTCTGCAGGGACTCTAACACTGGTGGGACAGCAGGCATGGGAACGTTTGCCACCATCTCCAGTGAATCTCATTGCAACCAAGTGTTTTTTACCACGTTACAAAGAAAATATGACATGCTACGCACATGTAGAAATAGTTGGGAATATTCATTTACTGGGCCAGATGGTATAGGGCTGTCACTGTTGGCCCCAAAAATCATGGCTTTCTGCTAAAAAGAGGATGTCCTCTCTGAAACAGGAAGATGCAAAAATGGGAAAGGTAAAAGGTTCAGCATCTCCAAAGATGCTCAGTATGTGGAGCAGATGTGGCAGAAACTCTTCTGCTTAGACCTGGAAAATTGAGAGAGGGTCACGTTTAGGAGCTCAAGTACAAGCTTGAGTGGAGAAACAGATATGAAGGAGATCGTGAGAAGAGCAGCTGATAGGGAGAACCAGGGAAATGTGTCTACAACTCAGCCTGGCTTTTTGCAATAAACAGCATAAATAGATACTTGGACAGGGCAACAAGCTGCTTTAAATGGGGAGAGATGAAGGAAAAGGCAGGTTTTGTTGATTAGAAAGTTCCACCGTGTTTAGCAAAGGGCTAAAGAAAGTATAGAATGAGGAAAGACTTGTGTGGGGGAGGGCTGCCAACTGAGCTGTGATGTTACTGTAAGAAACCTATTTTGGGGCTTGCGCAAGTATTGGGAGGCAGTTTTTAAAAATTCTAGGGAAAAGGGAAACTAAAGCAGCAAGATCTAGGGAAATCTCTTTTCTATCTGATTTTGTGAGCAGTAACAACTCAAGTTACAAATGAAGATTATTTGTGTTCAAGATTCAGCATGCTACCTTTTAATTTCCAGGGAGAGAATTTCCAGTGCACATCTGTGAATGATCTAAGAAGTCCTACAGCAAAAACAGGAAAGATGAATGATGACATTAACCAGTAAAACAAAACGAGGCAAAAAGAAATCCAAAGACAACCAAAAAATTCCTGTTTGGAAGGAAATCCAAAACAAAGGTGTTTTCCCCCCCACTTTTTTAATACACTATAAAGAGCATAAAGGGCACACATGTAATTTCTTTTCCTTTGGGACACAACTGCAAACCACAAAATGGCAAAAGACAAAACAAGTTGGCCAGAAGACTGGAGCAAATGCCTGTGTCTAATGGAAATGTTGCTGAACCTCTGCCTTTTCTCAAGGAAAAGCTCCAGCACTACTGCACGCCCACGGACTGATCAGTCCTTGGCTCAAGAGTGACAGAGCAAAAACCTGACTTCCTGCAGAACATTGGGTGTTGCTTAGCTATCTGCAGAGCCTCCTGGGCACAGGGTGTGATGAGATCAGAGGAACGCTCCCGGTCCCTGCGACAAGTTCCTTTGGGGGATACCAACGCCATCAACAAAGCCTTTGGCTTCTGGGTAACAATTTTCTTTTTAGCAAGTTCCTCCCTCACTGCCAGGTAACCAGATCTTACAAGACAAGGAAACAGCAGAAATACTCAGTGAGCTTTATGTACCAGTCTTTCCTGCTGAAGACATAAGGGAAAGCCCCAACCCCAACATACTCTTGATAGCAATTCATCAGAAGAGCTAAACCAATCTGAACTGAATTCACAGGACCAAGCAGATAAGCTGGAGATCAGTAAACCAGCAGAGCCAGGCATGTCTAACAAGGCCAACTGCCAGATCATGCACTTCAGTCATGACAACCCCAGGCAATGCTACAGGGTTGGAGAAAAGTGTCTGGAAAGCTGCTTGGCAGAAAAGGACCTGTGGGCATTGGTTGACAGCCAACTGAACATGAGCCAGCAGTGTGCCCAGGTGGCCAAGAAGGCCAATGGCATTCTGGCTTGTATCAAAAAGAGGGTGACCAGCAGGAGTAGGGAAGTGATCGTGCCCCTGCACTCGGCACTCGTGAGACCGCACCTTGAGTACTGTGTCCAGTTTGGGGCGCCACAGCACAAGGACATTGAGGTGCTGGAGCGGGTCCAGAGAAGGGCAACGAAGCTGGTGAGGGGTCTGGAAAGCACGCCTGATGAGGAGAGGCTGAGGGAACTGGGGTTGTTTAGTCCAGAGGAGACTGAGAGGAGACCTTATTGCTCTCTACAACTACCTAAAAGGAGGTTCTATTGAGGCTGGTGCTGGTCTCTTCTCCCAAATTACTAATGATAGGATGAGAGGAAATGGCCTCAAGTTGCGTCAGGGGAGGTTTAGATTGAATATTAGAAAGAAATTCTTTACTGAGAGAGTGGTTGGGCATTGAACAGGCTGCCCAGAGAGGTGGTGGAGTCACCATCCCTGGAGGTGTTTAAAAAACAAGTAGACGTAGCACTTGAGGTTATGGTCTAGTGGTTAGGGAGATGTTGGGATGAAGGTTGGACTCGATGATCCTAGAGGTCCTTTCCAACCACAATAATTCTGTGATTCTATGATTCCACGCTCATTTACATGATAGTTCACATGTGAAGCTGCAGAACTGCTGGCCAGGGTGTGTAAACTGTCATTACCCATGTCCTCTGTGCTGGAGGAGGGCACAGTTGTCAGTGTTGCTCCCAGCTAGAGGGGCCTTGGGGAACAACAGACCAATGAGTCTGACTTCAATCCCTCCTATGACAGCAGAGCCATAAAATCATTGTTCACATGGGGAAACGAGGGAAAGAAGTCAATACGATTTCTGTAAGGGACAATCCTGCCTCTCTACTCTGCTGGAACTCCCTGGGGGTGGTAACAAGTATTTGGATTTTCAGATAGTTTTTGACAGTTTCTCAACAAAGGCTATGAAGATACTAAGTCACCATGGACTGGAGAAAAGGTCCTTTCATGATTTGAAAGTGGAAAGGAAAGGTTAGGGCTCAACTGTGACTCTTCAGGATGATGCAGAAGCGGCAACAGAACCCCCAGGGATCAGTTCTGGGTCTGGTATCATCCCCCATCTTTACCAGCAGCCTGGAGTAAGGGTGTGTGTCACAGGATGCCCAGATTTGCAGTCAATAGCAAGATTATCTGTCTAGGGAATTGCTGAGCTGGTGGTGAAGAACTCCAGGAGGACTTAACAAAACCAAGGGAGGAGGCAGAAATGTGGCACATGAGCTTCAGCATACACAAAGGTAAAGATGATGTCTTGGGTAGAATAATCTAAATCAAGTTTACATGGTGCCAAACTCACAACTGGCAGCCACCACTCAAGAAAAAAGCTCTTGGAGACCTCCCTGAAAACCTCATCTCAGTGTGCTGTGGCAGCTAGAATGCCAGGAAAATGGTGAGTGTCCTTAGGGAGGCTACTGAGAAGAAGCCAGAGGGCACCATATTGTTGCTCCAGCTTGGTGCACCCATAACTGGGGTAGTGTGTCTGGTCTGGTCTCTGCATCTGAAGAAGGATACAGCAGGTAAACAAGGGCAGCCAAAAGGGCCAAGGGGATCAGTTTCCTTATGGGGAAAGCCGGGGTTGTTTGCATGAGAGAGGAGGTGGCTGGGCCATGACCAAGAGGTACATAAAACTCACTGGGCATTTCTGCTGTTTCTTTGACTTCCCTGAGTTCCCCTTTACATATCTATCATCAATCTAATTGGCTTCCTGCCTTTGCTATATAAAGAGCTATTTGCTATCAGTCCTTGCAAGGCTCAATTCACATTCTTTTTTAACCCTTTTCATTTCTGGTATATGGTTGACTCGCCATGTTTTATGGGCTTTCCTGTTGTACTAATTTTGGTAAGCTTTCCATTTTTTAAACATTAACTTACTGTCTGTGATAGCATCATTAATGTTCCTACTGAGCCATGAAATAGCCTTTTTGGACCATATTCTTTTCGCATTATGGCACAACTTCTACCTGGGATTTTAATACAGTATTTTTTAACAGCATTTAGGCTGTCCGTTTGCTTCTTGCTTTGTGGACTGCTCTTGTTAAGGTTTTCTTTTTTCTTTTTTCTTTTTTTTTTTTCAATCTCATTTTGATCTACCTCTCTTGAAACTGAATATCCATGCGCTAAATATGCTTGGGTTGTTCTCTCCCATTGCAACACTGACCTAACTGTACTGTGATTATTATCACAGAACTGCTCCCAGTAACGTCTAAAGTAGGTTCTGTGCACATACCAAATCCAGAAGAGCAATTTTTTGTGGGTTCTATGGCTAGTCTCTGCATCTCGTGTTGATGAAGCACTGATCCAAATGTGGGTAACTAAAATTCTCTCTTCCTATAATCTGCCCTAAACATATAGCTTCTTTAATCTCACTTAGCAGTTCACAGATCTGTTGAGGTTAGAAGGCACCTCTGGAAACCCACTCATCAACCCATCCCTCCTCAAAGGAGAGTCAGCCACAGAAGGTTGCTGAGGGCTGTGTTCAGATGGGTTTTGAGTATCTCCAAGAGGCTTCACAACGTCTCCGTCAAACCGTTCCAGTGTTAAACCACCTGCACAGGAGGACTTTTGTTCAAATGGAATTTCCTGTATTTCAGCTTGTGTTCATTGTCTCTTGTCCTTTCACCAAATACCACAGAAATAAGTCTGGATCCATCTTCCGTTCCTTGGCTTGCTCAGAAAGCATTCAGGTAAGAGAAATGGTTAGCAACATGCCAATTGAATCATAGAATGTTTCGGGTTGGAAGGGACCTTTTAAAGGTCATCAAGTCCAATCCCCCTGCAGTGAGCAGGGACATCTTCAACTAGAGCAGGTTGCTCAGAGCCCCATCCAAACTGACTGTGACTGTTTCCAGGGATGGAACATCTACCAACTCTCCAGATAACCCAGTGTCTCACCACCCTCATTGTAAACAAAACAAAACATTTCTAATATCTAGTCTAAATCTGCTCTCTTTAGTTTAAAACCTTTACTGCTCGTCCTATCACAACAGGACTTACTGAAAAATCTGTCCCAATCTTTCTTATAAGCCCCCTTTAAGCAACTGAAATGCTGGAGCTCTCAAAGAGCTTGGCACTGCCTGGTCAGGTTTCTAGTTCATGGCACTCCTTCTCCTTGTACAGATCCATGTGAAGATCGCCTCTGTTTAGGACTCACAAGACTGCACTTGGAGTACTGTGTCTAGTTTGGGGCTCTTAGTGAAAGAAAGACATTGACAAATTGGAGAGAGTCCAGTAGAGGGCCACCAAGATGGTCACAACGCCGCAGCACACACGGGAAGAGGGACTGAGAGAACTGGATCTGTTTAACCCTAGGGCAGTGAAGGCTGCGGGGAGAGTCTTTGTGCTGCCTACATCTACCTAACAGGTAGTTACAGCAAAGACTGAGTTACATGCTTCTGGAACTTGCATAGCAGAAAGAGAGTAGATGTGGTTACAAGTTGCAACAGAAATTCCAGCCAGATGTATGGAAAAAAAATGAACTGGAGTCCTTAACCAGTGGAACATGTTGCCCAGAAAGGTGGTGGGATCTTCATACTTGGAGATACTCAACACATGACTGAACTAGGCCTTGAGAAACACGAAGTAAACTTTGAAATTAGTTATGCTTTGGGCGGTAAATCTTAATCCACTCTTAGCTTTCAGCAGACCTTTCCCTGAAAGCTCACCTATAACTTAGGGCAAGGTAATTGCCTTCTCTGGGCATAAGCATTTGTGAATGCCAGGCTTCATAACCAGTCAGCGCAGAGAGCACATTTAATGGTTGCACATCTCTGGTAATAGAACAAGTTTGGCACCTCACTGTGCCCGGAAACATAAAGCTGAGTGCCCTCCTGAGCAGTGACAACAAGTCCAAGATGAGTAACTCTTCCACTGCAAGGCAAGATGGAAAAGACTCCAGAACAAACATGAGAACATTGCTCCTTTGCAAACAAACTAATCCCTGCTTTTCCATCCTTTCATGTAACCCGCCCACCACAGAAAGTTACTAACTAGGACTTGGAAAGTAAAATGTGCATTAAATGAATAGGTTGGAAAAGGGAACATCTGTTTGTGAGTAACTTCTTGTTCTCTACATATGATAATGGTTATGGATTAGTGTGCAGAATACTGAACTTGTTTACAGCTCCTAGGAGCTGTATGTTTTGAATCATTAATAAGGAGTGTTTTTAAATGCAGGATTTCTCATCAATATGAACGTTGCTGTTTTTCTACTCCCTAAATAGGTGCAATTCAGTTTGCAAATTAAATACCAGTGAGATTCACTTAATGTCGCTCTTTCTGCAGCCACAGAGAACATTTTTATTAGCAATCTGCTCTACTTGCTATGTTGATATTCATGACAGTTACCCAGTGAAAACAGAACCATTTACACATGATCTCTAAAAGATATTCCAGGTTTAATCTGACATGACACCAAAGGAAGTAGGAAATAATTGCTGGGAGGGGGTGGGTCTGCTTGTTTACAACAAACCTGGGAAACAAAGAACTTAAAATGACATTATTCCTAGCTCACAATATCTATTTATTTACAATTCTTTCTCCTTAGAGCAGGGTAGCCCTCTCTAATGGAGTTGGGCCAACCAGAAGATTAATGAAGAGGACTCTGCATCTCTAATGCTCTGCCTTAACAAGTTTTCCATGATCTAATTCTCACCTTACCCAGCTCAACTTTTTCTTCTCTCCTTGCTTTAGACATCCATTCTATTGTGAAGATACTGCCTTTAAAAGCAATAAAAATAACTTTTTAGTAGAAGTATGTATGTGTAAATCCCAGCTAATCATTACACTGACTTAAGCTCTGGCTGGTGTTAAGTGGGTATTTGTAGAGCTGCAGATTTGCTGAGCTCCCTACACACGCCACATGGCATTTGCTTATTTCTCCCTGTCCTTTTCCTGCAATATTGCCTCTGCCTCGATGCTTATTTTCTCTAGATTGCAACATGAGCCCCCCGAATGCCACCACTCCTGTGTGTGACTGGGAGGTCTGCATTCCAGCTCCCCATCTGAAGCCCGTCAGAGCTGGGAGTGAGAACAGTCCATGACATATTCCAGTAGGAATGTCTTTTAAAAAGAGGGTTTTTGGCAATGCTCCAAACACAGCAAGTGCGGGATGGGGATCTGATTTCACCTCTAATGCAAGAAATGCTCATGTGAAAACTTCTCTTCCAGAGAAGAGATTGCAACTATAGTTAAAAGTTCTAATTAGTTTTCTGGTGTTATCTGATTTTGATAAGCATACACATGCACCACACCCACGCATAACCACACTCACGCCCTGTTAGAGCTAAATTAACCTGAAGGGAATTGGGAGTGCATTTTTTCATGTGTCAGAAAAGATACTCAAAACTACTTAGGGATGGCTGGACAAGTTTATCAGACAAAACAAGATGACAAGAAAAAAATACTAAAATCACTAGAAAGTTCACGGGACTGTGTTTGGTTTTCTTATTACTGCTTTCTCCAGTGCAGTCTTGGACGGGGAAGATTTGAGCTGTGATGTGGTCTCTGAGGAAGTGAGCCCAGGCCCACTGCCTGGCAGACTGACCTCTCCAACACAAACTTTAAGCCAGCTTCCCATTTGTTTCATAAAACGACTAGCCCGTCTCTACTTGCCAGTTCTTAAGAAAGACCTAACATAAATAAGCCTAGGAAATAATATTTACATCTACTAGCTACTAAAAATCAGTCGACCAGCAGAGACATTTGCTTCAGATCATCTTGCAATGTTTCACACATACTTCACCTGCTAATCCCTCTCAGTCCTCAGGTGCTCCCTACCTGTTGCTGTACCACCAAGCATGTCACCTCTCCCCTTGCCAACACCCTCTGTGGTCCCTGGGTGTCATTACCTTAGTCTATCAAAACTATTTTATTAAAACTATACTGATCTCAAGTGATCATTCCCAACCAGTACCACGCCAATTACAGCTTCTGTCTCAGACCTATAAAAAAAGGTTGTATACCCACAGAGTTAAGTACAGTTTTGGAGTGCACAGGTTGGTCTCCTGAAAAATCAGACCTAGAACTCTTTCTTTGTCTGTGTCCTTAGACTTTCAGAGCTATTACAATAAGTAGCATAAGAGGCTGGACATGGCCACTTCGCATCGTTGCAGAAAGGCCTAGGCTCCCTTCTGGAACCAAATCACTCAGTGAAGATTTTGCCTCATAATAAAGGCAGAGTGGCTCCTTTGCTATCTCTGGTGGTTTGTGTGAATGTAAAAGACATGCAGACACTGCAGAGAAAAAGAGATAGCAACTAAGTGCAGACAAACATATGTTTTCATAGCGGGAAAAAATCCCCCCACCCTAGTACAAACTTTTGGCTGACAGACAATGTCTTTGTTCCCAGCTCCAAGATGCTGTCACTCCTATTTGGTTTCTTCTGCTCTAAAGGAAACAGACTTCTGCATGTGATTTGTAAATGAAAGGGACTGCTTTTAAAAATCTGTTTATTATTGGTTTTTTCTTCTTAACAGAAACTGCCTGCAGGGTCCTCCTTTCAGCCAACAGCTTGCCAGGACGCAGCGATAGCGTGCTGAAGGAGTCTGATGTGTTACCTTCTCCCATTAACCATTATTGATCCAAAGGAAGGAGAAGCAAGTTGTACTGGATGGATGCTGGAGCAGCTGATGAGAGGCTGTCTATATTTGAACTGATCAGGTATTTGAGCACTGATAACTTTGTAGATAAATGTTCCAAGACACTGTTAAGGCGTCTCCATATAGGATACAGCCTGTGGTGGTTATCAACCTGAGAGGTCCTCTTAAGGACATTACATCTACCTCCTCCTCTAGGGTGATTTGCACAGCAAAAATAACCCTAAAAAACTTAAAGCTATAAACATTCCGACCCGTCTTCCAAAACCACATATCAAAATGTTATAATCCAGTCATTAATATTTTAAAAAGCTCAAGAAGATTTCCATCCAAAAGCACAAGAAGAAGAATCCATCCAGCTGGGCCTGAATTTGTTATACGGGTGTATCTACTTACAGGTACAAAAAGGAAAAGCACGTGATAGGGCTTTTTTTCAACTGAGAATTTCTGAGACTTCAAAAATTAAAACACCTTTAATAAGACCACCCCCTCCAATGCTGAATGCTGGATAATCTAGAAATACAACCGAGAAACTCAAATATCTTAAACTCTGCCTTGCTCCTCGCTGTATCATATTGGTTTTGGCTCTGGTGAAGACCCCAGCATGAGAGATGTGAAACGAGGCCACAGGAAAGACTGACTATGTATAACTTCAGTCCCTGATGACAGCTACCATAGGAGCATAGCTGACTGTTTAAATGTAAGGTGCCATGGCAGCTGGGTGCCTGACCGTGTCCCCTGGCTTGAGCTGTAAGAAACTTGCTATATAACTGTGGTTATGGGACCACAGTCCACTGCCACAGGCTTATCAGAAATACTAGTCTTATCACCATGAGATAAAACTATTTATTGAGGCTAATAGTTTAACAGCTAATAACCCCTTGCCAAATTGTGCATTGTCTCTCACATACAATGTCTTTCTAAACCTAAAGATTATTAAAATGGAAAGAAGAAATGAAAATATCAGGGTGATGGAAAACAAATGAAACCCCTCTGAATTAGTGACCCCGCTGAATGCATCAGGCAGCACACTTTCTGCCGCCAGCCACAGCAGGCAGATCTAGAGCAGGCTTCTTTTGTGATTGCACACTGTATGCTGAGAGTATAAATACAAGATAAGAACCACTCCAAAAGTTGATGGCTGCGTCACTGCGTGCGGCCGGCATCTTTCACTTTCAGACAGCAGTGGAGGGCAGAGAGGCAAAGGATGGTAAGCAGGACTGTGCAGCTGGGACAGGGGCCTGTGTTGAACTCTTGAAGACAAAAGGGTTTCCTGTACACGAAGAGCATTTTAAAAGCTCCCTCTCATGGCCTGGGAGCTCCCAGCCTTGGTAAACAGGCTTTGCTAAAGCTATTTAAAACCTTTCCTTGCCTGATTTGAACACAGTGGCCCCGTTGAGGAAAGCAATGTTTTTCTCTGGAGTTACATCCTGGCTTTGGATGTGGTGAAGCATTTTCTGAGAAAAACTCTGTTAGCAATCTAGCAGGGACCTCCTCCCCCTCTGCACCCAGAGAGGGTGCAGGGTGGGGTGCAGGGCCAATGTGAGGGGTCGAAGCAAAGATCCAGGATCTGTGAGAACAACCAGAATCAAACCAGCAAATATATTGTAACAAAAGACTCCCTGGGATTCCCAGGGCAGCTACGGGAAGCCAAGTGCTCTTAGATTTCTTGGGAACTCCCAAATGTGCCTGAGATGGCAAAGGGCAGCTTTAAGCCTCCTTGGGCCTTACCCAAGTGCCAGCTAAGTCAGGATGGTCAATTTTTGGCCATCAAATCCACTCAGCATAACCTTCCCCTAAGCAATTTAGGAACTGGATAAAAAGTCTTTGTAATGTTCCAAGACAACACAGTATAACACTGATAGCGAACACACAGCACGGCTGCATGGCTTTTGCTGATCCACTTGCTCTGCCCAAATGCCCTGTAATTACCAGCAGCATAAAAATAACTTCCTTTTGGTTCTCATTTTGCCATCACCATTATCCACATTACGACTGTGCTCACATCTGGATGGATACTCTTTGCAGCAGTGCCCAGGGGCCAGGAACTTGCTGTGGCAGGCACTGGTCATGCAGGCAGAGGCAATGCCTGCCCTGAAGAGCTAAAGACTGCAATGGAAGATTGAAACAGAAAGATAAAATATCAAATTTTCAGCTGAATGCAGTCTGGATTCAACTGAAAGAGAGGCAATAAGAATCACAAGGGCTAATTTTTCCCCCATGTTCACCTCTTCAGACTTGGACAACAGGATGGTGTCTAGGACACTATCATGCAGATAGCATTTTCCATCTGTAACTAATCATCTCTGGCAATAAGGGTGGTAAAGAAGCAGCCAACAAAGATTTGATGTAATATTTAGGACAGAATTATGTCTCTTTGTACTGTTTGAGTGATGCAAGGATGATAACACCACAGTCTTTATCACTGAAAGTCTGCTCCAGAAATGTAGTAGTTATCATTGCCCCTCTTGCCACCCATGAAAGCACCATAGTCTAAGATGCCTCATGACCATGTGAGCTGAAAGCCTGAAGTCTCATTCTTGCTGTTTTTTTCTATGTAAAGTCACTGCTCAGAATAAATACATCATTACTGCATGAGATACAAAAGCAAAGCTCTAACCCTTTATGATTATAATCTGTCCTGGGACATAGCTCACATTTCAGAGGTGTTAATCCCAAAGTACTGGTCAAGGTTCTTTGTCTTAACAATTTCCTTCTATTTCAGAAATACAGTGGTTGCAATGTGAGTTTTTTTCTTTACTGTTTGTTCTAAAGTTGCTGTGTGGTCCTGCGCTGCAGGGGCCATACAGACCTGGTCAGAAGTTTCTAACTAAACTATTTTCTCTGCAAAAATATCTCACCCTGTTTGGAGCTACTTTTCCTGATAAAGTATATGCTGTGCCTGGGAAAGCAGAGAGCACTTTCTGGGCTGAAGATCAGGGCACTCTTCTTGGATGAAAGAGCTCCAGGTTCAATCGCTATTTGATTACCAGACAAATAGCTCAAGTTTTCTCATGTCCTTTCAGAGAAACAAAACCCAAACCAGATAAAACCCAGAAAGGCTTTGGTGTTGACCTACCAAAAATTAGTCCAGATGAGATCAGATGGCTCAGGACATTGTTCAGTCAAGTTTTGAATGTCTGCTGGGATGGAAATGACATGGCTTCTTTGGGCAGCCTGTTCTAGTGCTGTAGTTTGTGCCCATTACCTTTCATCCTGCCTGCACCACGCGTTATGAGTCTGACTCCTGTTACCTGTTGTGCAGAGCAAAAACATATCCCCTTGTCCTTCTCATCATGGGACTGGATGAACTGAGCTCTGACTGCCTCTCTTCAAACATCATGTGCTCCCATCCCCTAACCATCTTGGTGACCCCCTCTGCTGGTCTTACTCCACTTTGTCAACTAATTTCTTGAACTGGGGACCCTAGGGTGGACACAGTACTCCAGTGGTAGTTTCATGAGTGTGTAACATTTTCTGAGTGTTTGACTTTGCAAACTGAGGTTTTGTTTACACAGTTTTATGTATATTTATACTAAGTGGGAAGTGTTGATCTGGGGCTCAAGCCCTTTTCAGTGGGGGGTGGTGTGCGTGTTAGGTTTGTGGGGGTTGCTTTGTTTGCTTTTTTTTCCACTTGTAGATGCTTTCAAATCCCATGGTTAAAGGATGCTGCAGGAATAACTGTGAGTGAATGTTCCTAATGAATCTCATTAACTGCCACTGTAGTGATCAATACCCTTATGTACTAATTTTCCACAATCTGGCGCCTGCTGTAGTGGATTACGTTATTCAGGTTTCTCTCCATTTTCCAGTGTAGTTCCATGCCTGCTTTTTCTCTGTCCTACCTGTGGTTCGTGAAGACAGCCCACCCAGCTGCAGCAGGCATTACCCTGCCCTCTTCCCATTGCATTGGCAATGGCAGAAGCAGCATGTCTGACTTCAGGACCACTCCAATCTTTCCCTCTATTCCTTCCCTTCTCACACTAGGCCACGCCATCCTTCCAACAGCAAAAATTACTTTAATTTACAGTGCAGAGAAACTTTGAACTCAGTTTGAACAGATGATGAATTTACTTCATGACCATGATTCATTCCTAACAATGAACGGGACAGCAGAGGGGATGGACATATTGCACTTGACACCAGGAAGCTTACTGAGAAAGTTCAGGGGACCTTTCCTGTGCCAACAAGGCAGGCAGGGCTTTTGGTGACATTGTTAGTTGATGTCTTCCAAGGATACAACATCCACTTCTGAAGATGAGGCTTTTGTGCTAGAGGAGTAGCTGTAGGTGTTTGGGGCAGTTTTGGATGGTGGAAAGCCCTGCACGTCATGCAGACACACACAGAGGAGCTCCCTTGCCAAATGGGTCAAACACAGTGGAGTGAATGCAGCTCAGAAGCTATCACTGCCCACTGGCACTGAGTCTCACCATCAGAACAGCTATCCCAGAATTTTAGGCTCATAGAAGGTGCTGGTTTTGAGATGCACACTGAAATTTCTGTTTTGTTTCTGCTTAGCAATGAGGAGAGCTAAGTGACAACTTTCTGACAACCAGAATTAGGGGACCATTCAAGGTCTTAGCACGCAAGAGAAGGAAATGGTACACAAGTTCACAGAAGAGCTATTTTGAGAAAAAAAATCTCTATCTTCCCACACAGCAACTGCAACTGCTGAAACTACTCAGTAGCCTGCTAAGTTGCTTTGACTATCTGGATGAAGACAGGCATTATCTGAAGGGAAGTTGGGGCAAAAATAGCAGGAAACGGAGTCTAGAGAGACTGATGGGATTTTGTTGAAAAGCTCAGTTGGAAAGCACGAACACATGGCAACAGTGAGAGAGCAAACCCCACTGGGCAGATGTTGGGTATGGTGCTTAAGGTGTTACTAGAATGCAGTCAGAGATGATGGGGATGTAGCTCGTCATAAAAGCCCATACAGAATTAAAGCTTTGTAAAACCTGGCTTTGCTGTAAGTTCAGATAGGTGTATCTTTGCGGGGAAAACAATTTCTTGCTTTTTGTCATTGAGTTTACAACATAACCTGGGACAGATTGTCCCAAGAGAGCCATGGCTTATGGTGTTCTTCCTCTGTGAGGCCAATCTTCATAGCAAGCCATGTAACTGATGCCTGGATAATATGATTGTTATTATTTAATGCTAATGCAAATATTTTTGTGATATATTTTACAAAAATAATGATTAAAAATTTAATGGCATGCTTTAGAAGAAATCCCAAAGTTGATTGCTAATTAACTGTCCATCAACAGGAAACAGGCTGAAGTAACTTTTGGAGGGGAAAGTGACAATTGTCCATACAGCAGAACAATGTATGTGCATGCTTGTCGGAGAATGAGGGGCACTAACATCAGCTCAAATGGGCTGTGATTTTCATTCTGTTTAGCATGAAAAGTGACAACTCCGGTGAGGAACAGCGCTATCTACAGAAAACATCTTGTTGACTCCTGCAGACTATGGCTTAAACTCCTGTAACATCAGTTGGTATCCCTCCAGAAATAATTTACTTTCTGATGCACTCTTGATGAATTAAAACACCCATGATTATTACCAAGCCTTGACATCAGCAGGTTCAGCTCTAGGGTACCATGATGATTAATACTTGGGGAATGTCTGATGAGGGTTTGCATGCTGTGGAGGAACAGGGTGCTTGTGCCAGGCCTTCTACAAACTGGTCTTGCTCTTGGTTGAGAAACACTTGGCTACGCATGATAAAGAACATGGCAAGCAGATACTCTTTGCAGAATGGTGAATCAAGTCATACTGATAGAAAGAAGCTGTTTCAGGACAAGACCTAGAAGACCATGGAGAAGCATGAAGTCAGTGCTTAAGGCCAGATACAGCTTTCAGGTAAATAGGTGTTTAAATACAGAGCAACTCCATCAACACTGAATCTATTTACTTCATATCTGCCTCATTTATAGCTTGATAGAATTGACCGCTGACTTCCTACGCTATACTTTGTTTTTCTTTTTTCCTTGCTTCTTTTTGCATCCTTTCTCAGCATGCACCAGACAAGCTTGCAGTGGTTTAGTCCATTCTACTCATATCCATGTTTACATTCTTTCTATATTTGACTTACCTATTTCTCAAACATAAGACAGTTATGCCCAGAAATACCATCTACTCAAATGTCACTCATGTGACATTTTTGCATATCCCAGCCTCTCTTACAGTGCTAAAAAGCTCCATTTATACCTATTATATCTTTGTTTGCAAAGTAACTATACTGGTCAAAAAAACCCCAGGGGAGTACCACTTTGAACAAAGAATTAGGGTGCCGTGGTGTAGTTTCTGACACCAGTCATAGCGAGTGGGGTGGATCTGTAACGCCCTTCAAGTCAACAGTTCAATCAAAGGATCAACTCTATCATCTGGACTCACAAAAGCAGGTGAGCATCTCACCTTAGAGATGGTTCATTAAAAAAACTTGACAAAATAACAACCAAACTTTGGCAGAATAAAAGTGGGGGTGTGTGTCTTCAACAAAGACAGTGCAGCAGGGTGATGAGGGGACACACTGGCTAAAATTTGCCTGAGCTGCTCATTTGTAATGGCAAAGAAATTTGTTTGCTCGCAAATTGTAACAACTCTTTGAAGAGTGTCTGGCAACAGAAAACAGTCTTGTCTTTAGAAGAGGAATCTACACTTTTAATGAGGTTTTAAAGATGCTTATAGTCTGCCAGTGACAGCATTTAAGCAGTGTAACTCAGCTTACCCATCTCTTCCCCCCGTTCCCAGAGTAACTGTCAATCAAGATCCCCACCCTTTTGTGTTTCTATCATAAATTATAACCAGATATTTACACTCACAGAACTGCTAAGATGAAATCCCCTAGATAAATTACTTGTACTAAGTTAGCTGCCCTGCTAAAGCACAGCAGTATCTCTGATGAACTGGTGAGCTGCCCGTAGCCAAAAATACTTTTCTGGACTGTGAATGACTGGGGAGTTGCCTGCAATTCACATGGCTGAAAAGAGGCAATTCTGTTTATTAGACAGCTTTGTCAATCTCTACCAGGTATTTCTATGTACAATGAGCCTCAAGATAACAAAGACAGGCAATTCCATAGTCAAAACCTGGAGAAATAGCAGTGCTTCAGTGGAGTTACTCTGGATTTAAAGTGGGGAAAGTAAGGCTGGAATCTGGTTAACCACAAAGTGGTCATTAAGTCCTTTTTTCACCCTTTTTTCCCCCCCAAGAAAGACAATGAAGCTAATAAAAATGAATACTGGGTTGAAAGTAAAGTGAAGTGGCTGTTGCATCCAGTTAACACTGCACACAGTGTTCTCATAAAGAACAGGGAGTTTCCATCTGGGAAATTCCCTCAAACTCTATGTTTATCCTCATGAAAGATGAGCAAGCAGCCAAGTAAGGGAATGCAAAGGATACCAGCTGCTCTAAAGGAAGATGGACCTTTGATTACAGAGGGAGAAAGATTTTTCTAAAATCAGAATTACTATTATTTTTAAGTTTAACAATCCATGTAAGTGACAGATCTCTTAGTGGGCAATGTGGCCAATGCAGGCTAAGAAATGAACACCCCATGAGTGAGGTTCACACTTTATCTCGCTGCAGCCCAGTGCAGCAACATCTGTGGTAAAGGTCATCTCATAAAGCACAACACAATAGAAAACAGAAACAACAAAGCTTACACAGGAGCTCTAAGACTGCCTAACTTATACCTCTAGTACCCTAAGAATGCTCTGCAGTCCGTCTGGTTCCATACTCCACAGGGGTCTCTGATGTTAGCTATGTCACACCAAGAATCCCACCAAAACCAAGGCAACAGTTCTAGGCAGCTTTTTGCAGTGCAGCAGCCCACACACCACCACTTTGTTCCCACAGTCCAACACTGTGCACAGTGGTGGTGAAAGTGGTTAAGTTTTGCAGCCAAAATAAAGCCTCATAAAATACTACCTGCCATCAGGAACTTTGAGTTCTCTTTACTCTTCCTCTCTTCTGTCTCCCAGTGGATTCTTGATTGCCTTTTTTTTTTATTTTTTTTTCCCCTTGAAGTTGCCCAAACTTCTTCCTTCTGGGCACCAAGAGACATGTTGGGCCACCAGTCCCTGTCTGCTCTGAGAACAAGCTCTTTGCCTCCTTCATGGCTGCAAGGGGTTTTGGCACTAACATCTACTGCACAGGACCAGGTGCTGGCAAGGGCTGTACGAGAGCTGAATATGACCTTTAACAGATGATCCTGGCTGGGTGCCTGGACTGGCAATCCAGGGGCAGAAGAGGTAAGACTTGGAAATGGTAGGACACAGAAAGAAGCCCCTGTTCAAAATCTCATCTTCACCTTGTGGAAGTTAGAGAAACTGTGGGATTGGAGCAGTCTGAGCAAAGTAGCTCCACATCTAGACCAAGACATGGCTGGACAGCACTCACCTAGCTTTCTGCACGCAATCATGCAACGTCTGGCCTGACTTCTGAGACTGGGTGCTGGATTTAGGACCTGGCCATCAAATGCTGTTGTTAAATGATGTGTTAAGAATGGAGAAATGTCACTGAAGACCTTCCAAAGCTCTGATTCCATAGCTCATACATCCTCTTGCTGCCAAACTTGTTTCCAGAACGAAAATCGATCCCCGGCTCAACTGGGAAATGTGAGAACCCCTACATCCACCAGAAAGAAGAAAGGGAAGTGCCTTGGACACAATCCTTCCTACTCTGCCTACACTGAACCTCAGCCAGAGGTACTGACCCTGAAAATGGGTTTCTTAAAACTTGAGGAAATGGCAGAGACCTGGCTCAGCTTCCGTATTTTAGTCTCCCTCCATTTCCATTATGCCTGGCTGAAAACAAGCAGGTCTTCCGTACTTGGCCATGATTCTGGATCTAAATCATTTCTGGTCACCAGATGCTCTTGTCCACAACCACAGAAATCAAGGGGACTTCACACACTGGTGCAGGAGTCTCAGCCAGAGAGTGATGATAGAAGATCAGAGCTTTTGTCTGTAATTCACACGTGCCTAAGGGTTTTATGGAAATGATAGGAAACAACTGCGAGACTAATAATTGACATATCAGAGGATATATATTCCTTTGATATTAGATTATGTTTAGAATATATTGGGTAAAATAAGTACAATTACTTTGAGTAAAAATGCCGACAGGCTTTCAGTGCTAGCATTTGTTTTTAAAGTTATGCATATTAATGGCAACATTGCTCAAAGATTAGTAAACTAAACTGATTCTCCTGGTGGGGAAGTAGAGGTTAAGTGAGTTTTTTAAGGCCACACAGCAAGTGCTTGGATTTGGAACTCCCAAATCTGCCTTCTGCTCAGTCCAGCAGGCCATGCTGACTCACTGTGGAATGCACATTTCCAGCAAACTCTTAAGGGACAAGAGGAATCAAAAAGAACAAAAGGTACAGATATAGTAAGCATTAATTCTAAAAAAAGAGATGTTTTCTGCCATTCAAAAAACATGAGTTTACTTCTGTTTAAACTGTCACACCTCACCAGTGCATTAGCCCGAGACAGGGAGGCTACAACACGAGGGAGATCGTTCTGACAGCTTTAACAAAACTGAAAGCCAGACACAACAGCCTTCTGTCATGAGATTTCCAGTACAAAGAAAATCTAAGATGTGTCTAAGATTTCAAATGAAGTTTATGGAGATTTATCCCAAAGTAGTTTTGAAGTTCAGAGAAGCCAGAACTGTTCCCTTACAGACAGACCCCGGCATCGACAAGACTGTAAGAAATCAGCAGTGATACTGTTACTCCAGCTTCTGGAAGACTATTTCTATACATTATATTGCTCTATATTATCTAAGTCTGTTCCTCAGTGTAGGACCTAACTGTATGTACTGGAGCTTTCTTATAAAACAAACCTGTTTGAAAGAAATTAAGAATTTAAATATTAATTTAATACTCTTAAAGATTAAATATTTTAGGAAAACTCAGAAAATTAAATGGAACTGACCCTGTTATTTCAAAGACCCTTTAAGTCAGACACTAACCAAGGCAGAAGTGAAAGGAAGTGCTGATTACATGACAGTATTATAACCAGACCATCTGGAATTTGGCTTCAAAGTGGGAAGAAAGAAATAATTTCCATTCAATTAAGAATGTCTATTCATAAAAAGTTCATTTCCTTTTCTAGGTAAGCAGAATGGAGATGCCCAAGCTGACATAGCTCTGCAAAAATTCATATGGGCCTTGTATAGACCTTAATGCACAGAGCAGTTCAAGCTGCAAACTGCCTGCTCCACGTACCCTCTTCTGACTGCATCTCATTTATGTTTCTGCAATTTATGTCATGGGATAAATCCCAACCTATTGCTGGCAGATTCACATTTAAGTACCCACAACAATCTCTTCTGTGCATTGAGAGGGAGAGACTGAGAATTCAAGTCACAAAGTTATCAACAAAAAAAACCCCAGAAAGTAGAGAATAAAGAACTGAATGGCCCTATGTGAACTTGGGTTTGGTTAAAGTCAAGCAGCTGGAAGAGCTCCTGATCCAATACCCACACATAAAAAACAGATGGGGAAATCACATATTCTGATACTTCATTTAGAACCCGACATTCTAAACTTACTTTGTGGGTAGTTAAGTCAGAACCAGACATTACTCCTGCTATGCATTACCTTTTCAGAAGCACAGCTTTCTGGGTGCCAGTATACAGAAACAGCTGAAATGGTGTTACAAATAAAATTCACTAGTTAAAAACTCCAGTTCTGCTTATGTTTCTTGTTATAAAACTGGGAATGTTTTGCTCATTTTGAGGGCTCCAGAAAATAAGACACTTGGATTTCTATAACTGGAAGAATGAAAATGATTTTCCCAAACCTCTTTTTTTTTTTTTTTTTTTGCCAGAAGCATGTCTGCATCTGCCCTGTTTTCCTCAGTTTCTAAGGAAGCTGCTAATCTCTCTGAATCTCTCTCTTTACTCTTTTTGATCCATTATTTTCAGCATTCTTCCTTCACATGCCAAAAAGTTGCACCAAACCTTAGCTACTAATGCTTGCTTGCCTGCCAAAAAAACCCAAACCAGGGGAAGTTACTCCTGTAAAATATTTTTAATGAAGAAAATAGGCTCTGTCTTTTGCACCACTGGCTCTCACATATGGTTTGTGGCCTTCAAACTGCTTGCTAATTGACCATACAGAGATAACAGACTACAGAGCACTGGCTCCACTTCCTCTCCACCCGCCACTGCACCAGGTGGGTGTCCTTGTGACATCTGTGAAGTGACAGGGCACAGCTGAGAAAGCTCAAGTATGTTCATAAACCATGGTAGGTGTGCAGCTGGTTCTACCAGCAAACTGACACTTGCCAGTAACTAGGAACCACACTGGTCTCGTCTCTTAACATCTGTTTTGGCCTCACCATTTTTATCCTATGTCAAAAATCTTGCAACAGAAGTGGAGTATCTCTAGTGGTGTATGTCCACTTGAGAGGCTATTTCAGCATCTTCTGCACGCCCAGCATAAGCCTATTATGCAGCCATGGCCAAAAGAAAGGTGGTAATCCTGGAGCATCCCTGCATGCTGTCCTTGTGATGTGTGCTGCTGCTGTACACTACAAGAGTCTATAGACTACAATACCCTGTTCCACGGGGCAGTCCCACTATCCAGAGACTCTCACAAGTGGTGCACAGATTCCTCATACCCACTGACCAAGCTCAGCTTGGTTTAGGTCAGTGGATCAGGTCAGATTTTGGACATTTTCTATTAAAAGCTGAAGCAATCCACATACGACTTAGTTTGATTTAATGGAAGTACCAGAAGAATAAATTACAGCATTAGAGAAATGAAGTAAAACTGAAAACAGGGCTCATACAGCAAGGTGAGCTTCTTCTATCTTTATTACGGGAAAGTGTAAATTAAGAAGATTACTACTACTGATAGCAGTGAACAGGAATTGAATTGAGTGAATTGGAGCCAACTGATAACTCTCTCTTCAAAATATGGTAAAGAGCCTTCAGCATAGACTAGGCCAGGCAAATAAAGATACCTGGGAAAGAATAAGGGCTCAGGTAAGATGGGGGATAGTGTGCTGTAAGCACTGAAGATGACAAAACAGAAAGAAATTATAGGGAAGAAATAAGTTTTATGAACAGAACCCTTGGTCCATAAAAAATGGGGTGAATCTCAAGCCTAGGTAAAGCATGACAGCGGCTTGGAGTGGAGGATGGGAGATGAAACAACAAGGAGGGGCAGACTTTGGAAGAATGCAGTGGGAGTGAGTAAATTTCTGGTAGCGCCAACTGACACAGCTCCCCGATTCAGGTCCTTGGGGTCGTATGCGTGTTAGCACTAGTGCCAGGGCAGAGAAGAACACTGGGAATTAAGCAGCAAGTCTCTGGGTGTGGGCAGGAGGTGAGTCTATGGCCTCAGACCCTTAATATAGTTAAGATTTAAAAATCAACTTGCAGTTAGATTGCTTTCTTGGCTTAAAAATACAAAGAAAGTATTCCTAATTGCTCCACTGGAGCATAGCTCATTGCCTGGAGGAAGACAAGCTTTCAAAACTGTACACCTTTGCATTTCAGAACATACATAAAGACCAAAAGGTTCTACAAAGCTATCGCCCTTCTGGCAGAGTGACTCTAAATGCCCAGTATAAAATTCCCAGGGTCCTGGAAAGCCTGAAAATGCAGGGAACAGACACCTCTCCAGCTTTATTGCCAAACCACCTTTTAATCCTCTGTTTGCTCCATCTGCAGGGGCTATCTGGAAGAAACAGGTTAAGCCAAGACCACCAGTTCCCGCAACCATTGCTGCATTTTGCATGAAAAATGGACAAAAAGACCAAGACCTTAACTAAGCAAATTATAACATACTAGCAAATGAGTCGTTCACTTTGCAAAGCAAACAATAAAAAAATTAAAACCCCAAAGGGAACAGACTAACATTTTGAAACTGAAGAATTAATTTACTATCAAAATAATGGCAGTCAGTGGGTGAAGCACACCTTTGTGAGGTAGGTAATGTGATCTACCCTCCCCAACTCTACCAAATGAGACCAAGAAAATATGTCAGTAAGTCAATGCAATGAATAAAACCAGAGCTGGCAGTATATTAAATACCAATCTGATGATAAATGAGAAAACTCAGAATTCCTTAAATCTGACTGACTTCAAACTGATCTCACCGGAGGCCTTGCTCGCTATTCCTAAATCTCCTTTTGGCAGAGGAGTGCACAGAGTGAGGACACACACATGCTCAGTTGCAGGCTGTAATTCTAATAAACATTAGATTAAAAAAAAAAAAAAAAAGAAAAGAAAAGAAAAATTCCCTGAATTTTGAAATAAAGGATAAAGCTTTGGTTTCTATTATACTTAACATTATTGAAAACAGCCTTTAGTTCAAGCCCCATGTTAACCACTGCTGTTTGTTGACTGACACAAGGATTCAAACCAATACCATAGATGGGAAAACCACCAGTTCTGCAAGGAACACATCTGTCAGAATTGAGCTGGCTTTCAGTGGGGTACTCCATTATTCTTTATGTCACTACAGAAACTGTGCTTGCCAGCTTAAACCTATGGATGTCTACGTGCTTTAAGTTTTTGTCTGAAAATATCTGTACAAAAACAAGTCAAGCCAGATGTCTGGCCTGCAATGAGGCAGTAACAATAGAGGATGAGTGCATGGCATTTCAATTCTTACATCACAGAATAAATCCACTATTTTTATTAACTAGTTTTGTTTCAATATACACATTTCATTAAGCCAGCACAACCTTTAAACATGACTACCCTGACACCCCTGCAAGGCTATGGCAGCCTTTCTACTAGAAAACTTATCTGTCAGAGATTATATAATTGAAAAAGTTCCTTGTACTAAGGAATTTGGCTCAAAAAAAAGGATTAATATTCTGCAGCTCAAAATAATTTACTGTGATTTTCTTCTTACTTTGCATTAAGATGTATCTGTTGGGCCTTTTTTTTCCAAAGGAAAATCAGACATTTTTGCATATATTTGATCCTTCATCTGGATTCCTGTCTTCTGATATTTAGAAAGCACAATTTTATACACAAGGAATATTTAATGTTTTACAAAGAGCTTCTGCTCACATTTGGTAAAACTTCATTTGATAACCTATGTGCAGAAGGATTCTTGTTTAAGAGGGACCTGTTCGGCTTCCACACGAGCAGCTGTTAATGTAGGCACACATCCAAACATGCAGTTGTCTGAAATAGCAGTGCTCTAGACATTGAAAGTCAAGAAGGGCCAGCTCAGGTTGCAAGGCTGCATGGCCACCCCAGTGAGATGGTGTAATCACAAGACAGTGAAATCCTTCTCCTGCTATTACTGGTCACTCCTTGCATTTCTGGCAAGCATTGGGATTGGCCTTTAAGCAGTGATTCATGAAGGTAGCACAAGGCTCTGCCTCCCTTGCTGCTGTCTTGGCTCATTGCATTCATTTCCCTCCTACTTTCTGCAAACCATACAACAAATTGTATTCTAAATGTCTCCTCATTTTTCCTTATCCAGAAGATAGTTTAATTTCAAACAGAAAGAATCTGTCACTTGAAGCCACAGTTGTGACTTGTGCACACTTTGACTTCAGAAGAAATTCTTATTTGTTGCTTTTTAGTTATGGCAAGTTCCAGTAATCTCCCATTCTCCCAGCAGTAATGAAGAAAATAGTTTTGCCTCAACTTAGTCATTAGGAAACATCGGTTGCTTAATGCTTAGTTACACCAATGATTTACAGACTATAAACGCCTACAGCAGAGACACATTTGTCAGGGTTCTGTACACAGACTGCTTCGGCTGCAACATCAGAGCGTTAGTCCTGCTTTGCATAAGAGCACACCCCACATTACTGCCAGTCGGACACTTTTAGTTTTCATCTCACATTTCTCTGGCAGCATGTGCCTGGGAACACTTCACTTCCCAGCAATAAGTAGCAAAGAACTACCATTTAGTTGCATTTGTTGCCTAATACTGTGTATTTTAGAAGTGTTTCTCCTTTGATGCATTTGTAAGAGCAGTATGGAAGATGCCAGGCATACAAAACTCAGCCCAAGTACTGAAATATGTTTAAGGTAACAGGTGCATCATGCTACCCTGCAAGTGCAGGTACAGAATTACCTCTACTGTCAGCAGAAATTAATTCCATAATATTAATAGAGATTCGAGATTCATGATTCAACTGTATTTCATCACTTAAAAAGTTTACAGAGAACTGTGGGTACTGATGCTGCATTATGACATTTGAATTTTTCTAGAAAGCCCCACCACCAAGGATGAGAAAAGTAGTAACAACTGGCAACAACAATTTAGGTAGCGTTTTGGATCACACGGGACATTTGTGTAACCAATCTGCAAGGATTAATCTTGCAATGTAAGAAAAGACACTGAATGAAGGAAAAACATTTTGACCTAATTCTCACACTTAGATTATTCACCAGCTCAAATATGAATTTAACAGACCTGGCTTCCTGAACAGGAACAACTTCAGAAGCAACTGGCTTCAGAATCAAGTTAACCTGTGTGTCACCTGAGGAAGAAATCAGTTCTGTTCAAGGGAAGCTTTAAGTAACATTTACATATGCTAGACTTCTGAAAATTCTGAATATGGCATCAGATACTATTACCCTTTTTTTGTAGTAGTAATAGTAGCTTGCAGGAGAGTTTTTCACTTGCAATTTGTACTTTCAAGTACCACTTTAAAATGATGCTACTGAATTTCTGACTAAATTACACAATTTTCATTTCTCTAAGGTATTATGACCAAACATATTTTGATTAGAAAAAGAGCTACCTAGGTCATTAGCCCATCTTCAATATACTGGCAAGTTGATGATTTTTACTTACGTAATGTAATAAAGATGGCCAGAGAGATCAGTTGACTCATGCTAAAATCAAACTCCAGATCAGCTGCAGACCCAGAAATTGCCAAGATCTTCTGTTTCAATAAAGTTTAACATCATTCCTTCTCTCATAGGAGCTTTTCATGATGATACACTTCACAGCGCTCCATCACATCCGGTAATGAAATACCTGTTGCATTGTGTGAACCAGAAACAATACCCACCCATGACACTGACACAACAGATCATCCCCTTCTGCAGAGAAAACTACCAAAATGGGTGAAAACAGAAGCCCTTGAAGAAAAAAATCTATGGTACATGAAAAAGTTACTGTGAGGTAAGATAGTTGTGATCTTGACATGGAATAAATGTGAGCACAGGGACAGCCCACTGCAGAGTACCTGTGGGCATTCATTTTACACTCCAGTTTACCTGGTACTACCTTGTCCAGCAAGTTGTTTCATGACACTTGTAAACATCACTTTGTACCTCCGTGATTGTTTCCTCTCTCAATTCCTTATTCCATTTTAGCTCATTTGTCTGAGAACAGCTTGAGACAACAATCTGTCTAGGATTTGAAGAGCGCCTAGCAAAGTGGAGTCCCTGGATCAAAGTATCTAGACACCACTGCAAAAACAAAGAAAAGAAATCTTACTGACCTACAGACAATCTAAACTGACCTATGTCACTATGCTACAAGAGTGAAACTCTCAATCATAATAGCTTCAGGAGGAAGTAGGCTAAAGTCCCCTTTCTGTTCTTCTAAGAAAGACACATTGTATTGCTTGAAATCTAGTGTACAGGAGGTAAATTCATTCTTTAGAATCAGCCTGTGAAAAGGAAGTCGTTACTGTTTATAGATATATTGGAAGGCACAGCTGTCCTTTTTCAATAACAGAGGTATACACAGAACAAACTCCTCTTTTAGTTAGACATTTATCACGTCCTTATTTCAAAGAGTAGCAGTTATTACACTGTTAAGTTCAAACAGTGCGTTGGATTTCTTTGGGTTTAAAAAGTGACACGTTCATTCGGAACACACCCATGTTTTTTCAAACCTTTTCAATGCACAGTTCCAAAACAGCCTATGCATACAGTGTGAGCAAAGTACCACAAGGTACTGCAAAGTAGGAAAGACCACTTAAAGCTCAAGCTTTTTTTTCTTGCTTATATTTTGTACTCCCTCATAGTTAATTTTAAATCTCAAGGGACCTCTAGATCACATGTTCAATACCTGAAATCTTAGAAAAGAGAGAGACAGCAACTTAAATTCAGTAACAATGCTGAAAATAAAACAGGCAAATCTAAAGAAGCTGTTGTTGAAAACCTCATTTATGTCAACAGCGTGGTTGCCATTTCTCAGGGATCCCCACTTCTGAAATGTCCATTAGCAGTGCACAACAACCAAATAAACTCAGTAACATGGGGTAGCATCATTACTGCTGCACTAATATAATAATAAACCCAAACACATTTACTATAGATATTTATTTGTGGCATTCACCCATAATTAGAATACAATTACAAATTATGCAGATAATACATATGGAAAGACAACAGGGTTACTCAAGATACAGGAGGAGGAGTATTAACAGAAATGTACATATTTAGAGAAGTAAATGTAATTTAGGTATACTATGAATTTATATTTCTTTGTTCATGAACAGATGTATAATTATTGAAATACTCAGAGAAGGAGGATGTTGTGGGGTTTGTTTGGTTTGGTTTTTTAAGAAGCTTTCCTTTCCTTGCAGCTGCTAGAAAAGTATCGTTTCATTAACCTAGAGCTTAAGAAATGAGATCAAGAATTATCTGGACACAATTTAGAATGGGGCTCAGCTCAGCAAAACCCATGTCACACATCAAAAACAACAACCCTCTTCACTCAAACCCATAAACAAGAAAGAAAAATATGCATGGTAACAGAACGGAGAGCTGTCAGTTACTTCTATCAATGTTTATTGTAATTTACAATTGTATAAAAGTTTGATGATATTTAGCAACAATTTAGGAGTGGCTAAGTAAAAAAAAATAAAATTGTTTGACTAGGTTTGCACTTTTACTTTTGGTTGTGATTTTCAAGGCAATGACAACAAAGAGATTTAGATGTCTAATCAACATGGGAAGACTTGCTTTGAAAACCTCCAACTTACTATGTAGCATCTTTCTGGTCTTCATAAAAAGAGTATCTAACTGGTTCATATCCTTAGATTATTTCCAAAGGGTTTCACAGCTAAGTACAGAATGGGTCAAGATTTCATTTCACACAATGTTCCTAAATATTAATGTTTTAAATACTTTTATTCTGCATACTCAGGAAATAATTTGTAAGCCTGTAAGCACTGTCTGAAAACAACTGAATTAGAAAACAATTCTATAAAGGAATTCTATTCAATAAAGTCCTTTCCACAAACATGAAAACAATACAATTATATGGTTCAGTCTGGTCCTTGTGGGAGGAAGAAAAAGTTTTCCCTTGTGACATAATTCACAAAGGCAATGGCCTTACAGAATTATTATATAGAGAGCAGAACACCTAAATCACTTTTTAACCACCCTTACAAAGAAAGGTTTGCTTAGTAACGTTTCAACAAAAAGGCAACATTTTCAGCCTAAGGCTGAAACAGCTTTACTTCCAAAGCACAACAAACAGCTTTGTTCTACAAAATTTACTTCAGGCAGGTATTAACAACATGAAATTCATCTGGAGAAGAAACACTACGTTAACCTAATAAATAAAGGAGTGATCTATACATTAAATACGTAAGTAAGCCTTGAACTATTTCTCATTCTTTTTATAAACTGGCAGATACAAAACTACGGGGAGGCATTAAAAGAACTAGGAAGTTGTAGCTTATTACTGTCTATATATCAGAGTGAGTTATTATATTATTGAGATTTCTTGAGAAGGACTTTTAAAAGAACATTTATCTTTCAACTCAAGCACACACACACAAAAAATCCAACAATAGATTTACCTCTCTTCATAGGGAAAATACATCCAATTTGGTTCTGTACAAGGATATTTTTCATGCCTGGGAATTTAATATTCATTATGAAGGGCCTTTTCTAATTGTAGTATTTTATCAACAGAGAGGATTATCTTCATATCTTGCTGGCAAGTCAGGATAAGTCAGAGGTAGCTTAGGAATGCCTTAGAATTTAGTGTTTTTACTTCAAATTAATTAATCCCTCTTTCAAAGGGGTTAATAGTAAGTACAAAAGGCAAACAGTATATACAGCTGCCACTGCCTGCACCAAGAGAGTAATTCCAAGAAGCTCAAAATAAGATTAGAACTGGGAAAAGCATGATGTGCTTCTTTGTATTTGTTTCAGTGCACCAGTTCAGGCTGATTTTCTACAAAAGGAAGCACCCCACTAACATAGTATGCTATTCCAAGTGACAGAAGAGCAATGACAATGATGAGGAGCAGCACCCTCCAGAAGCCCAGGTCTTCCACAAACTCTTGCCATGTCGTACGGAAACTGGAAAGAACTCCTTCACCTTGCTGTAGGTTTGGATTAAGGAGGGAATGGCTTTCCATCGCACTACAAAGGATTAAAGTTGAAAACAGATCAGAGCAAAAGAACGCACCTTTAAGTACGGCAGTAATCCTACTAAGAGCAACCAAAACATTCTAAATTAAAAACTAAACCCACCTGCAAATTTATAGCATTGCCTCTGCTAAATCAAGACAAAGCAGATCAGGAAAAGACTCCTATCTCTAAACTTAAGTCAGCTGAAAGAATGCTTTATTAACTTATGTAAAGAGAATGATCTTTTTATCTGTACAACTGCACTGAGTTTGCAGGCTTGCTACCTAGAAGCCTTTAAAAGTCAGTTCCCATCATTCCTATTAAATGGGGCTTAGTAAAATTTAATTAACCATGAACTAGAACCTCTAGGGGCACAGCTCTTGTTAATAAAACAACAAATTATGATTAAAAAATAAACTCTGATGAATAAAATGGAAACTCTGAAAATCAATCTAGATTCTGAACTCTGTAATGACCTCTTCTACTCTCCTGCATGCCTTTGTTGAGAAGCCACTTCTCTAGCACAAAAATATCACCAAAACCAATACATTTGGATAACAAGAAGTTCAGAAACTTTCTGATCTTCAAGACAAGTTGGCATTGCTGTGTTTTCTGCCATATGGCATTCAGCAGCTGCTTTGATGTTTTAACATTCCACTAACAATCCATCAGGCCCCCTTAAATTGTCAGACTATAAATTAGGGACAGGAACTCTCACTTTTAAATGAAAAACAAATATAAAATTAGACTGATGTGGTCATCTCGACAGTGACTCTCCTTTAGAAAAAATGTAAGTTGTTTCAAATACTGCATGGCTTCTTGTATCATTCTCCCAGTGTTGCTGATTTCATAATAGATTTATAACAGGAAACTTTCTCCACTGCTGTATGAAAAACCTTATGAAGAACAGGAAAACTTCCTCGTTATTTAACTTCACTTATGTAGGACTTTAGCCATGTGCACAGTCCTAGTAGTTCTCACTTGAGTGAAATTACAAACATAGGTGGGTACAGGACCAGGTGCTGGCACGCACAGAAAGGAAATGGTGAAACCAACTCCATACACAATGATGTCAATAGAAGAAGGTAAGCAGGGAAAACCCATTTTTGTTCCTCCCTTCTAAATGGTTTCAGTTACCATATTCTTAGGTATCTCTTTTAGCAATAATAAAAGAAAACATTTCAGGGAAAAGTCATTTCCAAGTCAAAACTATTTGTAGAAATGCTATTGTTCTTCACGACAATAATAAAGTGACAGATTATTGTTATCAGAAAAAGGTCTCATTTGTGAATGTCTCTTCTAAGATTACACCAGGAAAAACCTCACACTATTCCTATGGTATTTTTTCTTAGGAAGTACAGCCACTAAAGAATAATAAGCTTAAACTCCCACAGTTTGCCAAAGTATTGCTGTGTCACTGCCTATTAAACAGATTGTATTTTTTGGTTTTTAAATATTTACCTTTTTTGCTTGCTTATAGCTGCAGGATTTAGTAATCTTCCTTGTTTATTATGATTTCCCAAGCAATACAAAGGGTTTAGTAAAAGATGGTCATTGGTGTAGAACAGAACTACTCACTCATTAATTACCAGCTGGTTAATACCCACCCACAGAGAGGTTAAATAAAGGTGCAATGCAATTTAAGTGAAAAGATCACATGTATTCTCATTAAATAGAAAAGGGTACATAGAAAACACTTTTGTTATTTTGTATTACGACACAATTAAAATCAACGTTATTCAAGGTATTTTTTCTTACTACAAATTACAGCTGCTTAAGAAATGGTAATGCAGCAATGCATCCTACACAGGAGTTTCTGCCACAGAGCCCAGACAGATGTTCTCTTCTGTTTCCAGCACACCGTGAAAGCTCACATTTGGATGCACTTGTGGGTGCAGTGACTGGTCGTGCTGGGCTGTGTGCATGGACAGATCCTCTGTGCTGAGAGGTGGGTAGAGAGAGCTCTGCCTCCTGTCAGCACAGTGCTGCTCCTCACTGGGAGGAGTGAAAAGAGGAAATAAATTAGACTCGGGAGCCTAGCTTTGGCCTCTGCTTCCAGAGCAGCAGCAACTGGATGTAATAAGGAGCAGAAAACTTAAGTCAGAGACTGCTTCTAGGAACAGCAACCATCATTTCTCCACAGGTTCATATATAATGTAAGGGAGTCTGGGGGTGGAGAGGACAGAAGACATTCATCTAAGTGTCTCTAAAATGTGAAAATAATACTAAGAGGAAGGAGTGAAACTGTGGAGGTCTGAAAATCAAACCGTCACAAAGACATTATTTATTTACAAAGCAAACCACACAGGCACGCTTGCTTTTCTTCTGCTGTGGGCATCTGCTATTTGTTATTTTTAAAATAACGTATTTCAGACATTATAAACACTTCACAAACAAGCTGGGTAACGCACTGTTTATGTCTCTGTGCCTCTCTCCAAGGAGAGTTGCTGACTTCCTCGCCAAAGCAAACAATGTAACATTTATGAAGGCCAAATAACAGAAAGGAAGCTATGTTCGGTCAAGGGACACTATCCAATCAAGAACTGGGTCCATATGTTTAAACAAAAACCAGCACATATGCATTGCTGTGTGACAAGCAACTTTCAGTAAAATTTAGTTAAGTCAGGTAATATGCACGAATTCTTATAATTTATACCCATGTAATTTTGAGAACAATATTACATTTTCTACTTGAGGGCTTAAAGCAGCCTCTCACACGACTGGGGTCACCTGATGTGTAAAAAAGAACTCCCAATCTGTTCCTTTTCTGTTTACTAAACTTAGATAACAACTCCTTCTACACCATTTCATTTCCATTTAACATCCAGGCTGTGTACATTTTGACACAGACCAAACAACACTTATTTTGTGATGCAATGTTCCAGCAGCCACAATTCAAGATCATTATTAGACAATATAAAAATTTATAAATTTGAATAAATTCAGTATCAGAGCAAGTATCCCAAACAATGTTGATATCCTGTTTACAATATAAATTAAGAGAACAAACCAAAACAAAACAGTACTGGAAGAATCTCTTGCATTATTAACCTCCGTCCCATGTTCTGTCAAGTTTACTGTCAATTCAATGTCTGCAAGAGAATTTGCCTCCTTTGAAATTTGCAAAGCTTCTTGCTGCATCTAAATGCTACAAGAGGCTGTCCTGGAAGCTCAACACTCCCAATTTCCAAAGACAAAGTGTCTGTGGTTAGATAAATTAAACTGTTTCGAATGGGGCTAAGAGCATTAGAAAATGTATTACACAGCAGAAGTTACCGTTGCTTTTTCCAGCAGCACTGACAGTTTTATTTACCAAGTGGAAGTACCTTGGCTTTGCCCATTGTAGAACTTCATTGCCTTTTTCAGGGTCGCATCAACCCCAGGAACTGCCTAATCCATCAAGGCTTTTCTCCTCTACCCTTGTTTTTCACTGAGGCACTTTCATTTTACAGCATACAGCTTTAGGTAACTGAAGTTGTATCTTGTGCTGCTGAATCACGATGTATTCCCATTCGTTTCCTCTCCCTTCTCAGCCCAGATTTTTGTCTCTGCCATCCCAATTTTCCTCTGGGTTGCCTGTATCTCACTCCTTAGTATTGCTAACATGCTACTATTTCCAATGCCAGTACCATTTATGACAATTCTAAGTCAGCACAGTCCCAAAACCAGTCCTTTAGGATTTCATTAAGAACTTCCCTCAAAAGAAGTATTTTTCCTAAAATTGTCAGCAGTTTGCCCAAAACCTCCAGTTCTCCTTTAACTATCTTTGAAGCCACCATGAAATTCTCATTTTATTCTCCATCTTTTCTAGAACTAATGCCAATAGAAATTTTATATATGGTGCTGTATAAAAAAACTTATTAATTTAGGTATTTAGGTGTTTGGAGGTTTTTTTAGGTGTTTTTTTTCTTATGGGTATGGTCGGACTCGGTGATCTAGGAGGTCCTTTCCAACCATGAATATTCTGTGATTCTGTGATTAAAGTTCAGATAGCTGAAAACTCCACTATCCCTTCTTTGCATAGCCAATCCATCTTATCAAAAGGATGTCAGGTTAGCCTGCAACACTGGCATTTTACTCCATTTTCCCTTTGGCTTTGTGATAAGTGGTAGAATATTTATTTTTGGGAGTCTGTCATGGAAAATGAGTAATTATTTTTAAAATTTCCACCATAAAATGAAAGTCTCAATAAATTTTTTTTTTTCCTTACATTTCATCTGTTTAAAGAGATTTTTCCAAGATTTAGAATTTAATTTTTATTTGGTCTAATAACACCAGGCCAAATTTTAAATTATCTGTTTTGAGGAATAAACAATCAAGTCAATCACAAAAATCTAAAAGCCATAAACATTAACTCTCCTAGACATTATTTGTGTTTGTAAATACCTTTCGCTTTCAGCAGTTTGCATTGTTTCCAGCTTTGAGTGAGCTCCTCTGTTAAATCCTTTCACCTCTTGCTCCTCTAAAGATTCCAGCAGTCTAATCACATCTTTATTCACACCCCTTCTTTTTGCAAGAACAAGTGGAGTTGCACCTTGGTGATTGCTAAAATAAGCCCACAAAAAGACATGAGAAGAAAAAAAACTTTTAATACAGAAATTGTGTAACGAGACAACTCAGCATAAGAGATTACAATTTGAAGTCCTCAGAACTATTTTCTGTTATGTCAGACAGTAGGAAGTTCCTGTCTATACAAGTCATAGCATAACTGGCCGTAGAAGAAAATCGGTACATTTAGGTCTGAAATTGCTTCACTCTTTTAAATAAAGTACAAACTCCTAGTACTCTAATCTAATTGGAATCTCTGAGTGTTATAGCAAAAAATAAACAGGAGATTTATGGCAGTGTTCAAGATTAAGCTTAATTTCAAGAAGGAATTGTGCAATCTGGTTCTTCGTAGTTCCTTTTCCATGGGGGTATTAGAACATCAGGCAAAAATAAAGTACAGATGGTCCCTCTGCTACCATTAAAATAATACTGAATAGGACCAGAGCTGCCTTCAGACTAGTGATTTTCACCAGAGTTGTTTGAAATGAGGGGAAAAAAACCACAACTCAAAACCCATAAAGAATATGGTCTGCCAATAACTAGTTTTGCTGAGTTGAAAACATTTATAAAGGACAGGTGAAATAGGGACAGATTAAAAGACTCAAAGGTTTTAAAGTTACTACTGTATTTTGCATACGTTGTGAATATGCAGAAAGTTCCACAAACAAAATAATTCAGTTGCTGCAATGAAACAGATAGTTATTCTGCAGCTTGAGAGCTTACATCTGAGCACTGGCATCTGACAGCTGCTGGAAGCCAGAAGGAAAGAATATACAATATTTAAAAGAAGGACTGAGTCACAGACTTTGAGGGAGGAGGAAAACACTGAAAGGAAGCATTGTTATCAAAGGACTGTGGGAATGAACTGACACACACATATACTGTATATTCTTTGTCTTATACAGTGTAACAAATACAACAATAGAACTGTGGTGGAGAAAATTCTTTTAAAGTAGTCAATGTGATTTTTTCTTTGGTGCCAACCACCCACACCTGGCTGTCTGGCCAAAGCAGGATAGCAATGTCATCAGTGAGGCAGAATTAGACACAGCAACCCACACCAGCAGCTGCTATTTTTGTTTTGCTTGTTGCACAGACTAGCAGAAGTGGCCTCTTATTGTTTTTCTGCCTTTGTATTTTGTGGTTTTATTAAGTGATATCTTAAAAAGTTGAATTGCACCAAATAACAGCTTTTCAGCAACAGCAAGGCTCTGGTGACAGAAGACTAATATGTTATAAACTATGTCCTGGTTAAAAAAAATAAATAAATAAAAGGGGACTTACCAAATATCAATTTTAAGTCCATTGGAAACGAGGAACTGGATGGTATCCACATGCCCACATAGGTGAAGGGCTGTGTTACCCTGGTAATCGGTGGCTAGCAGGTCAGCACCAAATTTATGCAAGAGTTGACAGATGTCTACATTGCCTCTGGCTGCAGCAAGGTGAAGGCCGGTTCGGCCTCGGCTGTCACGAATATTTGGGTCAAAACCACTCTCTAGCAGTCGTTTGGAATAGTTAAAATCTCCATCAATGCAAGCCTGCAGCAGTGGCACATTTGTCTGGGAGGAGTCGTTTACAAAAACGTAGGACATCGTTTTGATTCTCTCTGGCGTAGGTGACAAACCTGCAAGTAAAATGGGAAGAAATGATGGCAAAACCAGTCAAATAAACACCATGCAAAAATATTAAGACTCTTCGGGTTCTCAAACAAGAATGCAAACTAGCTTATAAACCAACTCTGAAATCTTTGTGTCATAATGTTAACTTTGGGTGCTGCATTCCTTTCTGGTAATATGGAAAGAGCTCCTTCTAGCCTTACTCACACCTCCGGAAACGACAAGGCTTTCTTATTACAGAAAACTGGTAAGATGCCACAAGTGCAAGAAGGGTGATCAGCTCTCACCTAGAAAGAGATCACATGCAGTAGTATTGCTATGAAAGAGGCAAACCACTGTAGACCAGAACTGAAAGGAAGAATAACCACCTTTCAGAAACTGGGGAACTATATAGTGACACTAACTGCAATTCTTGCTAACTACACACAGAGCTCCTCCAGTGGGATTTCCACCACCCAAATTTGAACTCTGATGTGCAAAGTACAGTCAGTTGCTGAAAATGCTTGATTATGATAAACACTATTTCCTTCATATTTCAACAAATATATTTTTCAATCCTCTTTGCAGACCGTTATTTTTATAGCGACACGCACACACCCACTACTGAACAAACACAAAAAGCAATAGAGACCATAGAAAACTGAGTGTATTATGTGAAATTGCCCATGTGAAAGTGAAAACTGGAAGTGGGTACAAGGAGGACAATGGTAAAATCAAGCATGGAGCTATTGTGGGTTCAGCTAGAACCCCAATATGGAAAAGCACAAATGTAGTTACTCTGGCTTAATATTAAATAAAGGATTAATTCCTTTTCTGTATCAGGACCCAAAGGAGGAATAAAAAAGTTGTTTCACCACAGAATTCTGGATATAGAGTATTTAATGAAATATGATGTACATTTTCAGAAGAATTTTTTAAGGATGAGTCAAATAATGAGTGTATGGTGACACTGTGTGCTTAAAGGACACAGAAAAGACTACTTGAAAACAGTAAGGAAAAAAAAAAAAGAATGACTATGAAGAGGATGGTAAAATATGCATGAGGCAATGGTAAGAAGAAATGAAAACATCTAGAAGGCTGGACAGCAAAGCTTTGCACTGCCTCAGAGGGGGCAAAAACAGAAAAAAAAAAATCATATAAACCAGTAAAACTCCTAAGAAGAAATCTCAATATAGATATGACACAGTTCAAGTGACAGGAGAGTGATTTGACTAGATAAGCTCTGAATGGAAACTGAAGTGAAACTTCACTTGAAACAGTGTGTTTCACTTGCTCAGGGTTTGTATTTTGGGCTCCTGGTGTAGCAGTATTCCCATTAACTATATGAACCCCCTATTAAGATTTCTATACGTAAAGGTAAAGTTTGTCATCTATATAAGGTATCCTTCCACGCCAGTGCACTCAGTTGCCAGGAGAATGGAAACATGGCCAGAAGCCAAGGAATTAAATTTAAAACCTCTCCATTTTTGAGCGTTTAAAATGTCTGTATTTTATAGCTCTTCCCCCACATTTTAGACCAAATCCAAGATCAAAGTACCTACAGAAGTACTTTCAAAATGTTTACACACTGGTCTGATTAACAGCTGTAGTATTTGGGGCTGCTGAGGTTAATAATCATATTTAAACTTCACTCAGTTGTATTTTCTATCTGGACAAATTCTGCTGCATGTACGAACACTGTCCAGTTTCCCAGTGCAGGAATGCACAATATTTTTTTTGCTTTCCTGAACGCAGAAGAGACAGGAATAACTTCTACACCCTGGTATCTGTATAAGGAATGATGTTAAGCAGCGTACATTCCCCTAGGCTGCAAGTATGCTTTTAAGCACATGATGGTATATCACTGGCTCAGCACCTTTTTCTGCAATCATCTCCAGTAACAAAAGGCCAGTTCACTGATGTACTGTAAAACATTTCATGCAAGACTGGTGTCATTTAGGGCACTAACAGCTTTCTCATAACACTACACAAAAAGAAAGGATGATGTATTTACTCGTATTTCCAATTAATACATTACAAAACCCCCAGACGTGGTAAAGCCAGGATTCACAGCTGACAGTAATTTCATTTTTCTTGCTCATTTTCCACCCAGATCATAAACAATGAGAAATCTTCAACTCTGCTAGTCCAATCTTTGGTGAGAGAAATACTGGGGCCAGTTTCTGTACAATGAGATTGTGACATTTACATTCTGCACTAAAACTTCCCTAAAGCAAGATCATAAATAATCTACAACACTCCCAATTATCAGCCACAGCAACAGCGTATCAACAGCACAAACCCCTACTTGTACTTGATAAAAAAGATTGTGGTTCACTTGTAAAATAATATTTCAGTGTTTAAACCTATTTAATAAAACAAGGCCTAAGATAAATCAACAACAGAATGTTATACTGTAAGAGATGTATGCTATTTGAGAAACAGTATGGCAGGCTCTGTTAAATGTAAGCTCATGTTTATGTTTTCATACCAGATGTGTAAGTCTGGTAAAGTCTTGCAGAATTCCTTGTCTATTCATATATAACTTTGATAAAACATTAACAAATAATACCAGGAAAAAAAACCACCAAACCCAATAATTAATTAATTAATAATAAAAACCACAACAACATTAAAAATCATCTCAGGAAGGAAGCACAAAGATTAGCAGTTATCAGAAAATGTAACTGGAAGCAATTCTGATTCAGCATTTATCGTTAGAATCTTTTAGAATTGATTGCTTAAGTGTAAAGGACTAAAGTGAAACCTCCATATTTCACAGAAAAAAAAAAAAAAAGAAACAAAATAACAAATCCTTCTTCCCAAGGCTTGAAGACTGTGGACTAAATGCATTCATAAAAAGAAAAAGTAAAATCTGGACCACCTGGTTTGATTTATGTTTGTGATTAAAAAGATCTTTTCTACAAACACAATTCTATTTCACATACGGTTACCTAACCTATGCCAGATACAAGCTGCATACGAAGATGAACATACACTACCTTTAAAATGCCAGTCCTCAAATGATACGTTCTTGTGTCAAACTCAACCCAATTTAGCAAAATTTCCTGTCTAACAAAACTCAGAAAAAAGTGACAACAGTCTACTTAATGAGAGATTTTGGAATAAACAAACTGCGGTTACATTTCCTCTACAGCATGTATCAAAAGGCTGACTGCTGTAATGAATACCTAATGCAGTGGATTTAGAAACAAAATTCCACAGCATAGGCCATTCTCTTTAAATTGCTCCTGAGAGCTGAATCAGATAACAACTCTGAATCTGTCTAAAAGCTAGTACACCTACCATTAAGCACTAATGGCACACGCACAAGTTAGGACAAATGGACTTGCATTAGTAACCAAGACACCAAAGCACTGCAAAATGAGCATTCTGAATATCCCTATAAATTACTACTACTGGAGTTAAATAAATCTAATTTGGTTCAGTAAGTGATTGCTTCTAAAAATGCATCACTATCTACTGAAAAATGTATCTTTTAAATTATGCTTTTGTTAGGGGGAAAGAAAAAAAAAGTTTTGCTGTTAATAACTTGGTAATTTTATAGAAAATTAGTTTCCTGATAAAAAGTAATTTCAAAGATGTCCTCCTAAGCAGGAAGGATTTTCATTAGAAAGGCATAATATAAGAGTAGATTTTCCCTAAATTTATACAACATGGATATACCCTGAGCACAGTGTACTTTTATTAATAATTCTAGAAATTATGCTGTAAGCCAATTCTTCAGTGACACATGAGAATAAGAAAATGCAATTGAACTGTTCTGTTTCCAAAAGGAATGCTTCTATTAAGTGATTCCGTAAGAATAATTTATTTATTAGATGCCATTTGTCTCTCACTGTACTGTGTACAACTGTAACACCTGCAGAAGATGGGAATGATCTTGAAAAAATCAAACCATAAAGCTAGATGCAAGTTCTGTTGATTCTTAAACTCGTCCTGAATTTGTGTTAAGTGTGACAGTTTTATTTTACAGTACATCGCTGCTGTTGTCTCTGCCTTCTCAGTAAGCTTAACAGCTACCAAACAGCTCCAGAAAAAGGAGGGCACACCTCCTGTGAAACAGTCACTAAAGGGACCAGTGTTTTCACTGCAAAAA
Source organism: Megaceryle maxima (assembly GCA_024605025.1). NCBI lineage: Eukaryota > Metazoa > Chordata > Aves > Coraciiformes > Cerylidae > Megaceryle > Megaceryle maxima. Next base: position 16,322 of record JANHGN010022672.1, on the reverse strand, counting down.
TATTAATGAACCTGACAAGTTGTATTTAATCACCCAATCACTGCTACATATGATACACCAGTTCTGCAAAACAACAGTAATTCCAAGAATATTCAGAAAAAAAATCCAAAAGGATTTAAAAAAAACCCCAAACATGTCAGGATGCCAGGACAACAGCAGATGTTGAGAGATTTTTCTATATTAATACACACTTTAACATTTAGAACCTAAACATCAGTAAGACTACCACTAGAGAAACTGCCACCCCCAAGAAATGGAAACTAAAACAAAACCAAGAAAAAGGAACATCTGCCACCCTGCGCCAGCAGAACACACAACATGTGTTACTTGTAAAATCTGCATTTGTCAACTCCCTGGTGACAAACAGCTTCCTCTTCCACTAATACCCTTTGAGAGTGCAGTGCCTTCCACAGCCCTTCCTCTTCAGTCTTTAAATGAATGAAAGACACTCCAGCACTTTGCTTGTACTATGGGCCCATGATCTCTGAAGACAAAGTTTCCTGGTCAAATGGGATCGTTCCCTTAAAAACACTGTGTGAACACGAGCTCTCTTTGGATGTACAAGGTATTTTTTTAAAAAGGTGCAATTTAATAATTACAAAACCAAAACAGAACCATATTACCTGGTTTGTCTATCCTCTGAACACTGACCAAATGTTGAAACACAAACCCAGCAATATTATTCTCTTTTCCTTTCTAGATAGTCCGAGGGGGAAATTCCTTGCTAAATTTTCCTGCACACTTGTATTTATGTGCAAGTTACTAAGAAATCACATTATATTTAGTAAAAAATCATACTATTAGTTGTTATTTCTGTTCAGGAAAGAAGCCCATTACCTACATCAAGTTCCACAAGAGCTCTGTATCTTCTATTAGAACCTCTATCTCTCCAGTCCAAGTGGAACAGTTTTATTGCTCTACCAACATGGATCTGCTGCTAAAAGCAGCATCTCAGATTCAGTACAGCATGACATCTGTTCCACCCAAAGCCATATTTTGCAGCATTTTTCCTTCCTAACTTTAGCTATTTTTTCAACAGCTCCTGGATTCAAGGTATCACAGCAAGTTCATAAGACCTACTTCTTTCATGTCCCTAGCCAGACACACGGGTAAGTGGCAATACAAAAGTGTCATTAATGCCATTTGTTTTCAGCCATTCCCATTCCCTTCTGCAGACCTGAGACATACAACTGTATTATTTTGAAGTCAGAACAAACCTGTAAGTAAAAACTTTGGTGCACTGCCTATACATAGTGCTTTGTACATACAGGGTACAAAGTGCTTTATGAAAAAAAAAGAAAAAAAAAAGATTATTGCTGTTCTTTCATGGCTCAGCAGAGAGCAGCCTTGGGAAACAGGGAGCTTTGCTCATTATTGCACGGTATGTCAACATTACAAGATAAAAAATAAACAAGATCTCAAATGCTAATCCAGACTTGCAGAACACCTCCCCGGATAATAAAGCACATGCACTCTGTATTTATGTACACAAAATAAGGAAATTATAGGAAAGATTTTAAACCATCTTTGTTGACAAGCAGATTAACAAGAATTTTATCTGTACTACACCTAACTGGTAATTCAGTTGCATTGCATGTTTCAGTGCACTTAACTTCTATCATATACATTTCTTTTTAACTCTTGCTAATTTTTCATCTTCTGCAAAAGACCTGTGAAGGAAGAAAGGTCATTTACAGAATTCTTCATCTGTAATGTTAATTCCCCACATCTGGCTCAGGTCAAACAGTAAATAACTGCAGTACTTCCCTGATGAGTGTGGTCAGCTTGAATACATCTGCTTTGATATAAAGTTACTGCACCATTTACATTCATCATAATTATCAATCTCTTCACAAACCTTTAGTCAAATTCCTTCTTTGTTTCTTCTGGGAACGTGTAGTGTGCTAAAATATTAAAAGGTCATGGCATATGTTTGTTGATGGTTTGTTTGTTTGGTTTTTAACAGACCAGAGAGAATTCGTTCCACTCCTAATGAAGTGTCTGTGTTTAAATTTGCTGCAGACCTTGAAGCAGTCTTCTGGAAAAGAAGACAACAGCAACTGAGGAGCAAGGGATGGTTAGGAGCTGCTGGCTTAGCTGCTGAAGAGGTACAGCCCTTGTTTCTGGACGAGCACTGCCACCGCGTGGGCTGATGAAGTCCTGCCCGACTGAAGTCAGTGCAGTGGGCAACCCCGGGCTCACCAAGGCCACTTCTTCTTGCGTTCTGTGGTGTCCTCTATTTTCCCGAGAAGGAAATGATGGAAGGCTTGAAAATAGGATTTTATAAAACTTGATAAAAGCTAATTATGAAATCCAAACTGCTATTCCCTTGTGCTATAAAGGGCAATCGTGTTGAAGCTCTGATCCTGTATTAGTGAAATGAGGACATGGGTATGTGACTTGAGTTCTGAGGACAATGTTATTTCCTTAAAAAAAAAAGTAGTCATTTATGCCTGTTGCTTAAAAAAACCCCGACAAACCTTTCTGCATCCAGCAAGAATCATCAGAAGTCAGAACTCAGTCAGCTTTATTCCAATAATAAAGCAAACTAAGAACCAAGAACCTGTCACTAAACTGATTATTCTTATATAGTCTGTATTTTCTTACTTTGCTTCTTATAATGTATATAATACCTTATATGCTTTTAGTTATACATAACTTTGATGACGTGGCCTTATTAATATATTCAACAATATTATTAATATATTTAACATCAAATGCAGTTTAAATGCTAGTGAAGAGAAACAGGTCACTGTAAGAAGCAGACATCTCCTAAATTTACATACAACCCTATGTTTGAGTTTACCTTTAAAATAAAATGTTATTCTGCTTGTTCACTAGAGTTTATTTTTTTATATCAACAAATGATATAAATAATAAGACTACTATTAGATATGCAAATCTTGCTACAACTACTGGACTCAGATATTTCTGCTCGGAATATTCATGTTCACACAGTAACTCATTAAACCAGTTTATCAAAGCCAAATAGGTAACTGATATATTTACTTCCTTCAAATATTCTAAATGTCTATCAATACAGCATGATTTTAAATATTTAATCATATCATGTTGGATCACGTTATGTGACATGGTAAGATGAAAGGGTTAAAATATAACAGTTTTATTTCTAACTAATATTTATGCATTGATGCCAGTTTTCATACATATTTACTTCACCATGCATAGGCTCAAAAAATTTCTCTGCATAGGCAAATCTGTACTACTATTAGTAGACACTAGTAGACTACTACAGACACTACTAGTACCAGTAGACACTACAGCTCAACAGTGTCTTAAGGGACTGAAGACTAATCAGGGACTAAGAGACTGATCAGAAGTCTACAGGTTCCAAGGACAACTGGCAAGCCTGAGGAGAATCAGGGAAGCCACCCTTGAGCTCCTGATCTGCACAGAGGCTGGAATTAACAAAAAAATTAATGGAAAGTGATTGGAAAGAGGTGAAATGGATTTGAAACTGTAATTATGGAACCTGAGAGTGAAGAAGCTCAACTGATGTTTATCAATTGCATCAATGGATACTGCTGAGCCTAGAAACGAGATAACGCTTGTACAGGGAAAATTGTTGCCTTTAGTTAACTTACTAAATGCTAGTAACTTCTCTGTAAAAGATGTAATATTCAGCAGGAAAGCTGGTGTCCAGACAATGAACAGCAAGACCCATGTTTCTTTAAAAAGGTTTGACAGGTGGTACTCAGTTCTGTTTGAGAAAGGCTGAATTAAAACTGTACAGAAGTCTGTGTCAGTTATTACTCTCGTGAATAAGAAGCTAACATAAAAGCAGCCATAGCAGACCACAGCAAAGGCCCATCTAAGCCTAGTATCATTTTCCCAATGGAGGCTGAAAGCAAAGGCCAGGAAAAAAGGCAGATTAGGTCAAGCACTTGTAATACTGTTTCTTCCATTCAAAATCTTGCCTAGCTAGATAGGGTTCCCATGTGTAGCATCCCTCAGTGCCCCCCCGCCCTGTGAATCTGCCCATTCTCCTCTTCAACACTAACACAGGGCAAAGGCAGACATACACTTTTCTGCACAAAAAATGACAAGGTAAAGAATTAAAACAAACATTCTACACGACCCATATGAAAGCCATGCACCAGAAGCCTTCCCCAAAACGTGCTGTGCCCTTTCTGTCACCATCCGACACTGTACGAGGCCTTGAGCGTACTGGAGAACATAACCCCATCAATCAACATTAAAAGATTTATTTCTTTATGTTACAAAATTCAGCTGGTGTAGTTACATTAGTAAGATTTGAGAAATTTGTTGAGTGCCAAAGCTGTTGTTTAAGGAGCTCTGTTCTGCTTAGGCAACTGAAATTTGATCAATATACTAAAAGAAAGAAATGCTGCTTAGCAAAGTGGTGTTGATACATGAACTAAAACCAGACTCCCAAGTTCTAGAAGTATAGATACAGCTTCACTTAGGTACTGCGTGAGATAAAACCTTCTTCCACATATTTAGTAAGTATCATCTTTAAATAGTAAACCAAACCATAACAAACCCAAACATTTCAGTATTTGTGCTCTTGACTTAGGTGATGACAGAATCTCAGTAAACACCAATGATCTAAATCGGGCAGAATAGGCCCATGCACTCAAGACAGGCCTGTCATCTAGACTAACAGCGTGCTGTGAGTGGTTTCTCATGCTAAGAGCATCAGGGATACACATGACGTGTATAGACCAACGGCCTCTGAAATATTTTATGTTCCCCTTAACTGACCCGTGTGGAAGGGGAGCATCCACAACTGAGATCATTTGAGAGACAACCAACTGACAGATTGAGCAAAAGAGAAACAACCCTCAAAATTCCAGCATGCCCAAATCCCTAGAAGAGACACTTCTGGTTTTAGAAACCAGTCACACTCCACCCAAAAAAGCATTGGGCTTTTGCTCGTCCTTGACCTTTTGGAAGGCTGCTCCAGAACATCAGTGCTCTCTGATAGTTAGAAATTTTCAAGTGTTATTAATCTTAAAATCTATGTTAAATTATTCATGTATTGACATCATTCTTAGCTCATTTTTTCCCTTCACATTGTTTACCTTGATGGTTCAACAGAAAGCAAAAAAAGGTCCTTATTTTGGAAAAGTAAAAAAGCCAAATGCTTTTTTCAACAGGCTTTTAATTACCCTACCTGTTCTAGGCACATCTTCCTGCAGCTGTTCAACTTTACATTTTACTCGAGGATGGTTAACATCATACAAAGTATTATAGACTTTCATTCATGGATAACAGTAACTTCTTTTTCTAGACCATCATAGGTCAGCATTCACTTTTTCCACAACTGCCTAGCTTGTAACTACCTCACACATTCTGGGTTTGTGTTGCTTTCAACCAGTAAGAATTTCTTCTGTAAATTGTGCGCTTTCAAGCTTCCAGTTGCAAACCCTTGGTTTTTATATTGTCATTGTACTTATTTCATACTCTAGTTCTGAGATCGCCCAGTTCTGACTGTGTAGTACTGTAGCCCTCTTCTGTGTTGCCAATGCCTCCCAACTCTTCATCGCTGCTAAATTAAACCAGTAAAGTTTTAACGCTACATCAAGATGTTTATTTAATATTTACCAAGATTGGTCTCAAGACAGAACTTCAACAACTAATGTTCTAATCTTTTACACTCAGATTAGATAGACTTTCTTTTCAGTACTACCGTAGTTTGTCTCTAGTTACTTCCCCATCCTCTTTATAATTTGGGTGCTATCCCTGTCTTTTCAGCACAATAACAACTTCCTTTGTAGCAGATCATCAAAAACGTTAGCGCTGTCTAGGGAAAAAAAAAAAAACCAAACCTTTAAAAACAGTAATATCAAAGACAGTTTTGAGGACAAGTTAAAAAAAACCCCTCTTCTGGCAAAAATACGTGTTGCCTTTGAGTTTCCGTTATCTTCATTGTTTTCTGCTCAGAGTACGTTCTAAAGCAGCAGGGCACGGGGGTACATTCACCAAGGCCCTGTCAGGGGGACAGCCGCTTTCCCGCCCCCTTCCCATGACAACGGCGGGAAGCGCACTCGCTGTTCTTCCATCAAACGTCTCCCACCGAAACGGCATCGACTGTGCTCCACCTCTTCAGCTCTCAGGCTGACTACTACCCAGGCCCCATATCGCTTTTGTCTCGGTTTGCGGTGCCTGCGACCGCCGGGCCCTCCGGCCCTGCTCCCGGCCGAGCCGCTGCACGGCCCCGCCGGCGGTCAGAGGGCAGCGCTGCGGCCGCTGCGGTCCGCTCCCCGCCGACCCTCCGGCGAGGGCGTCACGGCCCCGGGGCGGGCTGTGCCGGTACCGCTGCTTCCCCCGACGCTGCTCCTCAGCCCCCGCTGCGCGGCGAGCGCGCGGTGCTCGGCAGGGCCCGGGCCCGTCACACATACCGGCGGGCGGGCAGCACCCTCGCTTCTCCTCGCGGACGAATCCCACAACCCTTTCCCCTCGGACAGACCGACGGACAGACCACGCCACCCCTCCCAGCAGTACCTTCCTCTCGGTGGCGGCGGCTGCTCGGTGCGCTGACGTCGCCGGGGTCGGACGGGCGAACAGGGGAGACGGGGGGCGCGGTGAAGAGACCGCGCGCGCCACCTGCCGCGCGGAGGCCGCCGCTGCGGCCGGACGGGAAGGGGGAGAGCGCGGTGGGGGGGAAGCCCCGCCGCCGCAGGCACTCCGCTCGCGCCCAGAGCGGCCGGGCCGCCTGCCCCACAGGAGCTGACCCAGGGCGGAGGTGCACGGGCGGCACCGCCCGCCCTGGGGCCGCCTGCCACGGGAACGCCCCAAGAATTCAGGCAAGAGGACCAGCTCCTCTGCACAGGGAGGCTCCCCCAGCAACGTTCTTTCACTCAAGGAGGAAACGGAAAATAGAAAAAAAAAAAAGGGGGGGGGGGAGAGGGGGAGAGCCGCTTCTCCAAAAATATTAGTGTTGCTTTTTCAAATTTTCTTTCCCCTTTTCTCACACCTGATCCTGTTTCTCAAAGCAAAGAGAGAAAGAGAAGCAGAGATCATGGTTTAGGCACTTCCATCTTCTTGCAAGTAAGGTGATGTACTTAAAAGGTAGACAGGCCCTTAACCAGCTCCATCAGGTATTTTATTAGGGCCTTGTCATGTGTCTGGAACAGCCCCGGGCCTGATGCACAGTGACATACATCCACCTCAGAGCTGCTGTGCCACATTAATGCCTTTATCTCCAAACGGGCAGCTTCTGCCTCAGCACTGAGGGTAGTTTGAGATCCATAAGGGCAGGAGAGGAGCCTGTTCTGCTTGGAAGGAAGAACTGGCTGTGGTAGAGGGAATGAGGAGAGGAAGCACCTGCATTTTCCAGACAGTGGTGGCAAAAGCCCGCTCATCCCTCCCACTAATTACACCAAAACATTATAAACTGACACAAATACTTTGTCTCCCTCTAACATCATAGCACTGTTTCTAATTAACACTCCCCTTTGCCCCCCCCAACAATTAAACAAATAAAAAAAAAAAACCCCACAACCCTGTATTTAAGACATCCAGACTCTCAACATCCTTTCACCAGAATTATAAATACTATAAAGAACACAGCAAAGACGAGAAAAGACTGCAAATACTGAAGATTTTTTTTTTTTTTTGCCCTTATAATTCAGGTTTCAACACTGAGTTTATTATTCCCAGACAATTAATTTCAAAAGACAGTATATGAAAAAAAAAAAATTATCACAGGTCCTCTTCTCTTATTCTCTCAAATACACAGTTCTCTTCAGGTGGCCTAAACAAAAATCTTTTCCTTGATATTATACCTGAATGAACTACCTGCAGTGAAACAAAAACAGTTTGAAGATTACATATATTTCAGTAATTATAAATAAATACAAACTTAAGCTAGAAAATCTGACATGATACTGTTGAGGTGCATCGATTGATTTCCTTTCTGTTAGCATTTCAGAGAGGACAGATTTTATTTATTGCTTTCTGCCAGAACAGGACACAAGAACAGTTGTTTCTGTTCTTAAGGTTCACTGCAACATACTCCATGTGGAGTGGATTGAACAGCAGTTCCAAATGTGCTAACATCGGTGTCATTTGGCATTATGGACATATGAGCAGGTACTTTAAGTGCCTATTAGGCCTTCTAAATTAGACTGACTAGTGTTAATCCCACATTCTTAACTTTCATCATAATACCTGCATAAAGAAACCCTTCAGGAAAAGTAGAGCTGAAAGATAACCGTGTGCTGTCTGAAGCTTCACGATACCACATCACCCAGCAGGTAGAAGAGGCAAACTATAAGCACCCAAGATACAGGAAAGACAATCTGTACCCTTACATTGCATATATCTGCAGTTCTCTCTTGTACCAGGGAAATCTATGGCACAGATTCTTCTCCTGCCTCTTGCAACATGGTAATTTTGATACATAGGTAAAGCAAATGTCCTGAAAAAAACCCTACTAAAAGTGTCCATCACAAAGCTATGGCAACCATGCTGTGCTAATGAACGGTATGGTGTTAGAAAACTGGAATGAAATTTTGCAAATATTATCATCTCCATAGTTCTTTTTTCTTTTTTTTTTTCCCCCCAAGATTAAGAGATGTAACAGCAGAATTGCCAAGATGCAGGCACGTTCTACAGCACGGCCTCACTACCTGCAAAGTCCACCGACTGCACATTAATTTTTCTCTCAATTCAAAAGGTTTTCTTGATTTTCCTACTAAATCCTACTGCTGGACTAGATTGTCTATTCCAACAAGAATTCACAAGCTGTTAAGCTGATCTGGTAGTGTCAGTACACTGCTACAGCATCACAAAGAAAATCAAAGTTAAGTTTTTCTTCTCACGAGTCAGCAAAAAATTCTTGGCCTCATTTTTCAGTCTTTGGACAGCAGTCAGTTAAACTTTCCACCAATTCAGAGCAAATGCTTGTAAGACTCTTGGGAATACTAATAAAGCCCCAACTCAAACACCACTTGTTTAGTTTGAGGAAGAGGAGGCCAAGGGGAGACCTCATCACTCTCTACAACTACCTGAAAGAACATTGTAGAGAGGTTGGTGCTGGTCTCTTCTCTCAGGTAATTAGTGACAGAACCAGGGGGAATGGCTTCAAGCTGAAACAAGGTAGGTTTAGAATGGACACTAGGAAAAAATTCTTCATGGAGAGAGTGGTGGGATATTGGAACAGGCTGCCCAGGGAGGTGGTTGAGTCGCCAGCCCTGGATGCATTTAAGAATCGTTTGGATGTAGTGTTGGGGGATATGGTCTAGGGGTGAACTTGTGGAGTAGGGTAAACGGTTGGACATGATGATCCCATGGGTCTTTTCCAACCTAGATGATTCTGTGAAAGATAAACTTCCAATACATTTTCCAAGCATCTTGCAAAGAAATATATAGGAATAGGAAAGAGAAACCTTAAGACCCTTAATACTGCAATCACAGCATTTAGGAGTTAGCTAAGCATAGTTTAAGTTTTTATATTAATTGTCTTAAAACAGTTTGGTGCATGAAGACCTAAAGCACTTTAAGTGTGCTGTATAAAATGAGGTTACTGTTTAACACAGCAGCATACCTTGACTTGCAACAGCAACTCCATTCTAATTATCACCTGTAATTTTCTTAATCACTGAGTTTGCCATCAGCAGCCAGACACTGCACCAGCATCACACAGCTGGTAAGCTCAGTGGTTTTACTTTGCTCTGTCCAAGGCTGCTCTCCTCACAAAAGTTCAGAGGGAGCATATTCACATACCACATTGTTTCAAAGGCTCACAATCAAGAAGGCATTAAAAAGTATGTCCAAGTCAGAATAATTGCTTCAATCCCAGAATGCCATACAACTTAGTATGGAACCCAAGTATAATTCTGTAAACTACATCAGAAGCTGCACTAGATATGGCAGTATCTAGAATAAATTATGACAGGTCCTCTTCTCTAACGTTCTCAAATACACAGTTGTCTTCATTCAGCCTAACCAAAAATCTCTTCATTTATATAAATGAACTACCTGCACACACACTTCATCTCTGTATATATTCTGGCTTTCTGTAAGCTTCAGATGTCTCATTCAGAAACACTTGCAAAAAGCAAATAAAATGAAGCAAGTTGTCATTAAAAACATCAAACTAAAAAAAAAAAAAAAAAAAAAATTATTCAGGCATTTTGTGCCCTCTTCTTCCTCCCAAAATTCAAGTTTACCTCTTTTTCATACCCAAAGAAGTTCCCATTAAATTTATTAGGATTCTCCCTAACCAGGAGAAAAAAAGAAAAGAAAGCAGAAGTTGTGCTAAACACCCTTAGCAAGCAAGACACTGTAATTACATTTTGGAGACAAATTCTCACTCACTAACCTGATTTTGTTGGATGCTGGATTTCTTACTATTTTGCATGGATTCAGGCATCTTGAGCTCCTAAATAGATTTAAAAGTTAAACTTGCAATAAGCTTAAATGTTCCCCCAAGTACTCTTAACAAAATACACTGAGCAAATCAGCATTCACTTAAACCCAGAAAAAGCAGTGTAGCCAGTAAGAGCTGGCACAGTTCCCTTCTCTTCTAACTCCCTTTTAGTCCAAGCTACATGAGTACTATCAACAGCTGAATATTTAGGAACAGAAAGCTCATCTTCATAATTAAAGATTTACTTAGAATAAAAAAGATCAAATATATTCCAGAATTAAAACTAGGCTTTTCTTCTGAATCACCTGTTGTTTAAAGCTATGAAAAAACCCCATGTTGTTCACTGCAATCAGCATGAATCTGGAAGATCACATATGTTCCTTTCCTTTTTTCTCCTTACAAGTTTTCAGTTAGCAGACATTCAAAGTCATTAGACATCACAAGGTTAAACAAAAGGCATTATTAATGCTGGAAAGTACTCTCAAAATTAACAAGTATCTAAACTTATTTTCATCCTTAAAGACCCACACAGAAGGTAGAGACATTTTAGATCCAAATCAGATGGTTATTTTATCAATGCTTCTATTTAAAACCAAGAAGTTTCTCAGGGTGAGTGTCACAGGTCTCAAACTGGTCTAATGTTGCAGCAGATGGAGCAAGCCAGGGGAATGGATACCACAGGGTAGTGCAGAACATATAAAAATGATGCCATGTATATCCTTTATCAGATGCAGCAAAATGTTCAAGTTAAGGGGAGAGAATGCAAAGCAGACTATTAAAACTGTGATAAGCCATCTTCAACTTTCTGAATATTATTTCAGTAAAACTGAGCAAAGATGTACTTATTAGTCAATTATTTCTGTACTGAAATGCTGGAACATGCAAGATCCTCTTCCTCAGTGGGTCTTCTCTCTGCACATTTGAGTGAATGATAGAGTAGCAGGCTTATTTCTTCTAAATACAAACTCCAATACCCACATACACAAATGCTCACCATTTCTTGGCCTTCTTTGGCTGCCTTCATCATCTGTTCTGATATCATTTTCTTCAAGCAGCTACTGAGCAAAAAGGCCTAAAGTGGATAAACCAGAGAACATTCTGATTTCTTCTATTCAAAAATGTACTTTACTATTCTATTCCTCCTCCACCAGAAAATTACAGCCACTAACTACTGAGCTATCACTTTCCTGATTCAGTTAATTTTACTTCTGCTCTTAACATCCTTACAGTGTGACAAACTATCTGCAGTTGCTTAAAGCTCAGCCTAAGCATGACTAACCCTCATGGCACTGCTCAGAGAGGAGAACAAGAATTTTTATTACTGCTTTTGTGAGGCAAGTTAATCTCTATCTGTCTGTGGCTCCTACTTTAAAGGGTCCCAAATTACACCAAAGGCTAAGTGTCACAGTTTAGGGTCAGGGCAGCATTAACATTTTCTATTAAACTCTGTTGAAGTCCCAGACTGGGCCCAGTGGCAGATGGGAGCTGTGTTTGGGAGCTGGATCCTGGTATTTGATTCAGGAACACACAGGTCGGGATCAAAGGCAGAATGGACAGAGGCCTCCTCAGATGCCGGCCACTGAAGAGTGAGGAAGATGACAGAAGAGCCGAGCTAGAGCTTGACCCTTGGGATCCCTCAGCTTTATACCAAATATGATGTATATGGGATAGAATCCCTTGTTGGTCAGTTTGGGGTCACCTGTCCTGTCTGCTCCTCCCTGCAGGTGCCACCTTTCACTTTCTGGACCCCTAACAGGGTACACAGTGGCCTTGGTCTGCACCCCAACCCTTGGTACTGACTCTGCCCATGGGGTGTTCTCACTGCCAGCAGCAGCCCCTGCCTGTGCAAACAGCTGCTGACTGCAGACAGTGCAGGTGGTTAGAACTGAGCTGGAAAGAAAAATCACTGAACAGAATTAGTTCTGTTTGCCCTCAGACCAGGACAGTAAGGTTAATCACATGGCACTTCTGGCATCAAAACCACTTCAACAAATGAAGCAATCTGGAGTTCACAAGCACTCAGCACTGCTGAAAACTGAAGCCCTGGTGGTTACACAAGATGGCTGCAGCTGTCTGTAGACTGGCTCACAGCCATATCTTGCACAACTAACGTGAACAACGTGAACCAGAGCAGTACACATTCATCCCACATCTTAGGTATCTAGCAGAGGCACCTCAGAGAGGAATGGAGTTGTTCTTAGTTCCTTATGCTAGCCAATGAACATGTACAGCTTGGTGGGATGATGCAGCCCAAGTTAAAATCTGAATTGCACTCTGAAGATCCATCTTGCTGCTTCATCTCCAAAGGGAAGCATCTCAGGTAAGGCATCAAGCACCGAGAATTGAATCAAAGACAATTTATCCTATAAGATCAGCGATGGAGAGGGGAGCCATCTCTGACTAAGCATCGTATCATCTGGTCTTTCCATTTTTTGCAGTGAGCTTTTGTGTCAAACCATTGTTTCTTCCACACAGTAGCACTTTTCTGTCCTTTAGCTCTACCTCCCATTTCTGAGCAAAGTGGGCTGCAGGTTTTCTAATCAACAAGCCACTACATCAAGCATAACTCTAATAGATTTCATAGGAAGTTTAATACTGTGGTAGTTCCAGGCTTTTTTTTTTTTTTTTTTTTTTTTTCCTCTCCTCTTCTCCCCAACAGCAAATAAACTAGGAAGTTTACTGCTTATGGATCTTGTTCTTGTAAAACTTAAGTGTGGCTGGAAATTAACACTTACTGAATAGCTGTGTGAACTGCATCATCACCCTAGAATTCAGAAGTCATGTGTGAGAAATTAAGCACTTTGATTTTACTTGAAAAATCCCATCTGCTGCTGAGTGGGTTTCAGAGGCAAGAAAAATCACTTGAGAACATGGTTTTTATAGATGCTCTGTACCTAAACTGAGCCTGGTGCTGTCTCTGATACTGCAGAGCCTACATTATTTGCTAGGCAGCATAACCACAGATGGATGACTTGAATTCCTGGATAAAGAGCTGCCTGAAAATAGTAGGAGGAATCGCACCCTATAAAATAAATAATTCTTAAATAAGATATGTAAAGAAACCCTTATGCTGTCACACTCACACCACCCATTTAATATGACCTGTATTTATATTTCAACAGTAGGATTTATTGTGCAAAATGGGAGCCCTTGATCTTAGGTGGGTCTGACCAATTAATGATTTTAGACCCTTACTGAGTAAATGAACAGCACCTCTCCACACTCCATCCCAGGTTTGCTGCCAAGTGCTAGACACTTCCTTTCAGCGGGGAGGGGGGGGAATCCTCTTCCCCTCATACTAGAAACTCAAATGCTTTTCCACAGAAAACTCTGTTCATAGGCTAATCTGCCTGAAAGCATCACCACTGCACTCTGGTAGAGTGGAACTAACCACTTCGCAAGATCACATTTTATTCTTATCCTCTTCTAAAAGGACTAGGAACTAACCTGTTTTGTGTACAGAATTATCCACTGCCATGTGCCCGAATCATTGTACTCAAGTCTGAGCTCCAGAGTGCTTTCTTCACCATCCTTCGTAGCACCCTGAAAAAAAAAAAAAAGAACAAACCAAAACAACACAACAAAAACCACCCAATCAGAACACACACAGAAAAAACCCAAACAACCCCCCCTAAAAAAACCCAAACAATAAACCACAACAACAAGAAAAAAATCCACAAAACCAAAGCAAACAAAAGCCAAACTACACACAACCAATGAACAGAAGGACCAGGTAAAACAGCACTAAGGTGTTCAGCTTTAAATCAGTAGTCAATTAGATTAATTTTATATTGTATATAATTAAAACAGCTGAAGATCTGTACTAGAACACTTCTCCTGGGGGAGAGCAAGTAGGAAGGAGGAAGGGGGAGTCTTTACAAGCATAAAGGTGGCTAAAGCAGTTCTTTTGCTCCCACACAAAGCTCTGACAACTCTGTCTCTATTTGGAAAGGAAAGGGGCAGGCGAAGTATGACATGGGATGCCAGGGAAGGGAGAAAGGTTAGATGGTTTACTGCTGTAAAGGCTGCCAAGGGAATATGTTTCAAGATCAGTTTGGAGGAAAATATGGGTAGATAGGATGGATTTAAAACAGACCACCTTCCAGACCTGCCCTTCATCTACAATCTTATTTTTCATGAAGAGAAAGCAAATTCAGATACAAAGTCAGTAAAGTACTTACAAGAAAAGTAACCTGCCAACTTTTTAGCCTGTTGATTTTAAAGCTGACCTCTTTGGTCTGGTTAGTAGGCAGCTTCATGCAGCAGTTGATCTCATTACTGCCAACATAGATGTCAGCTGAGCAGCCTTTTTCTGGATAGTCACAAAGGCAAGGATCAAACCGTATGTATCCATAGAACTGCATTTCTCGAATCAGCTTCAGGAACTGCACCAGAAAAAGAGAGAAATAAAGCAATTTGCTGCAAAGTCAAGTGACATCTAGTGATTTGGGGGGGAGAAGAGGGCTATAAGGAATATCTTTCCTATTCCCAATACTCTTTTTCCTGGGAGGACAGAGATTCACAGATCACAGGGTGTCAGGGGTTGGAAGGGACCTTGGAGATCTTCGAGTCCAGCCCCCCTGCCAGAGCAGGACCATCTAATCCAGCACAGGTCACACAGGAACGCAGCCAGGTGGGTCTTGAACATCTCCGAGAAGGAGACCCCACAACCTGAGTGTGGAGAAACTCCGGAAGTATGGGATAGAAGAGCAGATAGTAAGATGGATTAGTAACTGGTTGGACAATAGAGTCCAGAGAGTGGTGGTCAATGGTGCAGAGTCCAGCTGGAGAGCTGTAACTGGTGGAGACCCCAGGGATCAGTGCTGGGTCTGGTCCTGTTCAACATCTTTATTCAGAGAGTAATGCTCACAGTCTGGACTTAAACTTGTTGGTTTGGGGTTTTTTTTTCCTACTGGATATGATGAGCTGAATCTTTTGGATGATTATTAAATATGATGATGGGAAGGGATAAAGCTAACTAGTAAGAAATACTGAGAACTGCAGCCGCAGCAGTCTGAATTTCCATATGACTTACTAAACTGGATGACAAACCTTTGTACCTGACTTCAGCACACAGAGAAAATTAAGAGTCACAGTCAAAAGTTTCTTGCTAGCCCTTGGGATTCAAGTCATTCTGCTGTGATATTTTAAAATGCTAGCAGAGATGGGAACCTCCCTTTCTGTTTGGCGCCTCAGCATCTGACCAGGAGATGCGAGAGACTTGGATGTCTAGCTCAAACCACTCCACAAAACCATGCTCTATTTTTAAGGTCACAACCTCTAACATCATTGCTTAAAAACACCCCTGCTTTGATCTGCTTATATTGTTTTTAAATACTATCCTACCTGTACTTTGTTTGCATTTGTTTGCAGAAATTCAAGTTCCTTCTTCTGCTTCTCTGTTGGTTTAACCCAATTCTTCTTAACTTCCTGGATTGCCTTAAGAGAATTTTTTAAAATAGCAAAAGAATCATCAAAAATGTATTTCCTTTCACACCCAAACACCCAGAAACACACAGAGAAAACATTTTTTAAATAAGGCCTTTGACTTTTGGGACAAGTTCACTCTCCACTGTTCTTTCCTGCTGGATTAATAGCTTTCAAAGCTAGTACAACTGAACACACCTACAGTTCAGAATTCAAATGCACTCGTATCACAGCAGAGTGCCTACATATAGGGACGTACAGATACATACTCACACTTGAACAGAGTAGACCTAAATACATCCTTTTTTGCAATATTTTTCCCATGCACAGAACATAGATGGATTAGAATCTCTGTACATGAGTTTGAAGGGGAAAAAGATAGAGTATATGATCAACAACAGCAATACCCAGTGCTTAGTAAAGTACAACAAAGCACCGTTAAACAGGAATACTTAAACACATTAGTATTTTATAGAAATTCTTGAAAATTAATTATATTGATTTTTAAAATTCTAGGATTTTAAGAATTTAGAAT
>JANHGN010022671.1:56362-81999 GCA_024605025.1 Megaceryle maxima | reverse complement strand
TAGTCTATACTGCTCAGTAGATATTACCATTTCATGTGCTTTTAAAATCTATATCTATTTTGATGAAACAAACCATCTTGATCCAAAATACAGGTATTATTTTGAGCACTTTCCTTTGTAGGAATCATTAAATAAAACTTTGCCAGTTCTTTTCCCAATTCTCTGCTGCAACACTGTTCACTGATGTTCTGAAAGAAGTGGTATGAGGTGATCTAAGCAATACAGTTGCTGTAAGACATGAATTGAGACTTATAAAAGGAGCAGAATAAATATAATTGCTAAAAAAAAGGGGGGGGGGATTTTTGCAACAACAATTCTCAGCCCCATATGTTTTAAATCTGTCTGCTAGTCTGCATTTGTTTCATGGTTGAGTCTCTGGTGCCTTTCAGGAGGCAAACCAAAGGAAGACTTTGGCACACTTACTGGTTCTTGGAAAGGAATTTGAGTTTCATTCCTGAGTGTCTTCCTTTTCTAACTTAAAGCCCATCTGTGAAAGACCAACATCCTGAGTCAAGATTTTGCAAGACAGGTCTATTTCTGCTTCTGATATTTTTGTGTAGAGCAAATGGTACTCGCATGCATCCACCAGCTAACTGCAGCAGCTTCTGTTATGAACGTTTGCCTTTTAAAGACTGAAGAAGGACACAAGACATTCCCTGAGCAGGGCATTACCTGGTACCTGAGGATCAAAAAAATAAAAATACAGCTGCAGGGGATTGCAGGAACAGGGGATTGCAGGAACAGGGGATTGCAGGAACAGGGGATTGCAGGAACAGGGGATTGCGGTCCTGGCAATGCCTTTGGCAGCACAGCGGGAGTGACCTGTAAAAGGGAATGGTCTGTGACTGTAGGCAGGCTCATGTGGAAGATGTCATGGAGCTGCTTATGGATGACAGGGCAAATGAATGCAATTAGCTTATATAATAAAATGGACTTGGTATTTTGTGGTAATAGTCTCTGACTGACAGCTGGGAACAGGGAGGGAAATAGGGAAGATGAACTCACTTTCTGGTGTGAAATGGCTTCAGACCTTAGCTGTGTAACACAGGTTAAATTCCACGTCTCTCTGCATCTTGCAGAGAAACCTAATTTTTTTTTAAATCTCCACAGGCTTCTCAGAGACAGAAGATGCTAATTTTAGAAATGTGGCAGCTCGTCTTCTTCCCCACCCCCTTCCATTTGCTGCCAGAATGCTTAACAATTCAGTAAACAAGCTGTAGAAAAAGGGGGAATAACCTCAAGAGCTGAGGGTGTTGGCCTCTTGTCAGTGGTATTTTTGGGGAAGTGCTTGGCCCCCCCCCCCCGGCCCAGTGGGTCTTGAGTTTGAAACCCATTTAAAAATAGAAGAGTAACAGTTGAACTGACAGTAGAAAGTATTTAAAGGTGTAGTAATCAGGGCCAGCAGTCTCCTTTCACTGACCTGATTAATTCTGCGCCAGTACTCAGGATAGTCTAAATTAAAGCATTGCATAAGAAGAGTGCTTGAAATAAAGAAACAAGCCCTAAATTTTCAAGCAGGACTTGGATATTTTATTTTGTGTGTTCATCTATACACTGGAAATTGCACCCTTCTCCCCATACTACTGCTTAGGGAGTTGTTATATATTACAAAATGCAAAGCACTCTGGAATAACTTCTGTTTTGAAATGCCTTTTTACTGTGCAAAAAGGTGTGTTGCTTCAGCCTAATAAGTACCCACAGTCGAAATTACTGGGGTTCCTTGTCTGTAATTTCCACATTCCATATTGACTTCCTTGTGGAGCTGCATCTCTATCCTCTGCTTTGGTCTCGTGTGTGACAAAGTTGGGAAAATATTTATCCCAAATCAGATGTGTTAGAGCTGCAGCCATCTAAATACGGGGCCTTACCGTGCCAACTGGTTTGGTCTCATCCTGGTAGCAGGTAGAATAATCTAGAATTGTCATGATGAAAGTTTATTTAAGAACTTCCAGTGCAAAGTACCCAAAATTCCCTTTGGCTTACAAATGCCTGATGCTTCTGGAAGTCTGTTGATTGTAATTGCTCTTGTGGGCACGTGGAAGTTGTGTGTGCATAAAAAAGCTATGGGAAAACATTTAAAATCAGATGTTCATTGGTACTTCAAAGTATCTAGACCTACTCAAAATACACGTGTGTTTACTGTTTAGAAAAATTGCCATTTTTTTCAAGTAGGAGATGAGGCAGTGAAGTGTTCGTTACATTCAGAACACGTGGATAGTAAATTTGCTTAAATTCAACATGCATCATAATTTCAAACACCCTCGAGTGTCTGGAAAGTTTAACAAGGCATGAATGCTTCATCTACTTGCTGCTTATACAGAGCAGTGCATTTATCTTTTCCAATTTATTTGGAATAATGGAGCAGAGTACAACTCAGCTGCTTTTTATATATGCAAATGTGTGTTGTTTTCTATTACTAATTAGTAAATGAGACCACCAACCACCTCACTATCCATTCTTCAGTCTGTCGTGGCTCAACTGCCCAAAACCCATCTCTGTTCAAAGATCCAGGTCATAGTTGTGGCCGAATGAATTGCAGGTTTTGATGTTGGGGAGGGGATTAGCTCAGGACAGACTTCACTTCCTAATGCTACTTCCTATGCACGTTTTGTCACATATGTCACACGTGTCACATTCTGTCTGCTGTATTCTGAAAAATGAAAAGATTTAACTTGTCTCTTTGCTCCGTTCCTGTCTGTGAGGATCTTGTCCCCAGCACACAGCAAAGATGTGGTTTTTGATGAAGCCTGTTCCTATTTGTCTGTAAGGATGGTGTAGTTCTGTCTTCCATGGTTCTCTTCTGATTCTGGTGGTTTTGCACCTTTTCACAGCTCTCCAAGGGCGCTGACATTCCCTTCTTAGAGCAAAGCCAGCTTTGCAGACAATAGGCTGTAAGGTAAAAGGATGTCACAAGCAGTAAGGCGAGGCAGCCCAGAGAAGGGAGCTGTGAGCATGCTCCCTCCCACCACCAACAGAAGAGAATCGGAATAGAGCACTTGTGTTGGGCTGCATTCAAGCACGAATTTTAATGCATTTCTATTTTTAAGGGGAGAAAAAAAAGATTATGTGGAGAAACAAAGGGATCAGAGGTAATTTAGTGTTAATCTCGCTGAGCTGTGTCTCTGTTGCAGGGATGCATCTGTAACAACCTGGCCCGTGCTGTGGCAGCTGAGATGACTCTGCTGTCCCTGTAGAAAAGACGGGGAGGTAGGAACAGTAGAGCCACCCAGGAGGGAAATGATCCTCAGGTTAGTAGCTGAGTGAGGACTGGAGCCAGCTGTCCCGGTCGCTGCTGTGTGTACACCCCCCTTTCGCAGCACCGGACAACGTGTGGCAAAGTCGGGCCCCTTCAGATGCTCAGACTGCTTGAATTTGAAATGAGGTCAGTGCGGCTTTCAGGAGGGTATCCAAGTGGACTTTATTCACTTGCTAACGGAAATCTTTGCAGTTTTCCTCGAGGCAGAAGCTTAAAGATCTCTGTTTGAATTTTGGGTGGGTTTTCTAATGTGTTCTAAAAAAAGCTAAAGTTGATGTCAAGAGGGCACTAGTGATAATTCACAAGTATTGATGGTGGGAGTGTTTCTGACTGTGTAACTCCTGCTAGGGACTTCCTCCTTGTGGGTGAATAAAAATACTTTGCTTCTATTTTTCCCATAAAATATAGACATTAGGAATGCCACAGTGTGGGATCATCCTTCAAACACAGCTCCTTCCTAGTATCCCTTAAAGATCTGCATTCCCTTAGCTGTCTGATTCCTGAAGGCAGGTAGATGTGTGCCTGAGAACTGTTTGTACAGACTTCATAGATTTTGGAAACAGCTATGGCTGGAGGCGAGGCATCTGCAGAGCCACACAGTCATTCTCAAAGGTGGGGTTTTACTGCTGAATAAGGGCTGGTTGTCATTTGTTAGATATTTAATGATATTCCAGCGAGAGCAATTGCACAGGAAGATATAATGCAGATTTTGACTTTTCAATTATAAAACTTGAAGGGACAAAGAGGAGCAGCGAGCCAAGAGATCTTTATAGTTTGCTTTTAATGATCTTGGTAAGTAGCATCCATCCCAGCAGCAAAGGGCATGGGCCTCGTATCTGTCTGTCTGCAGCTGTGGTATTTTATCTCCTGCAGACAACTTAAACTACTTACCAAAGTGATTTTGCTGAAGCCAGGTGGCCCGGATGATAGTTCTATGGTGTATGTGTTGCTGAAGTTGTAGGACTATGCAGTACTTTTCTCATCAAAGTGATTGAGAACTTAGCAATTGTAGTTTGGTGTGGTAGGTAGTTCAGCTTTAGTTCCAAAGGCTGAGACCCCCCCAGGGTTTACTTGAAGCTCTTTCCCTTCTTTCTTTATGGTCTTTCCCCCTTCTTGGTTAGACACAAGTATCATCCAACCTTGCTTAATGCAGATCTTCTCGAAAGAAGGTGAGTTCCTTGAAAACCTTGAATGGCCAAGATGATTTAGGGTCTTTGAAGAAAACATGCCAAGAAAGTATTTAAGTTCTTCCAGCCTCTAAGTTAGAAAAGGAGCAGAGACTGAAATAATAAAGGGTTGTGGATGTTGTTTATTCAGACGTGCTGTGGTGAAAAAATCAGGTTAAACCAGCCCTGTCAAAATAACTTTCTTGGTGTTCTCTTTCCTTTTAGCATTCAACAGAAATTTTACTTATTGGACTTTGAAATACAGAAGTAAAATACATTGTAAAGAGCAGTAAGCCCACCATAGCTACTGTTGAAAGGAGAGAGCTTTGCTGCCAGTACCGGTTATGGAGAGATTTTGCACTCAGTTAATAATTTGTTTTCTTGCCTGGAAACAATAGCTATTTGCTAACCTGCAGAATACTGCACACTGAACTGCATTCCTCCCTAAACTCCAGTGTTGTGGATGGTCACAATATAATGCCAATTACTAGTATGATGCTAAGCTAGAAGATATTTTTGTCTCTATTTTGTAAACCTCCTTTACTCGTGGGATTCCTATGCTGTTGGCTCCTGACATGGAAAATCTCCCTCCCCTGTCTCAGCACCTGATCTCCCCGTGCCGATGCTGCCTTGTCTTTGCTTTGTGTGTTTCGTGTTGCCAGCCCAGCAGCGGGGTTCTGCGAAGCTGCTGGAGACCGAATGCTTGCTGGGACAGTATCCCTTTGCTGGTGAAATTGTTTGATAAGCCAACATTTTAATAGTAATAACATTTTAACCTAAAGTTAAGTTTGAAAGCTGCCTTGTGACCTGCAGGAAACAGTATGGGTTTTAGAAAGCTTAGTTTTGACATCAGCAAGTATAATGGAGAAAATACACTTGCAGCAGGGATTGTTAATCGCTCTTTACTCTGTCTTAATTGACAGAGGGGCAAACTGTGTTCTGAGATCAGCAGAATGAGGAGATAAATACTGTCATAAAACCCCACCTCATTATGAGTCTGGAGTGTTAAAAGCCCGTCAGTAATAGAGATACTGGAGCTCTAGAGGAAACCCCAAGCAGCTTCAAGTGGATGCTTGCACCTTAGAGAGAGAAAAAACAATGATGAGTGGCTTGAAAAATACCAAATGCTGACATGGAGCCCCTGTAGCCGGGGTGGTGGTATGAAGTATTGGTGCTTCACCTAAAACCTGCTGGTACCAATCAAAGTCGCCCAGTCTGCTTTGTGTCTAAGCTGGTGGAACTGGAGAATAGATTTTGCCCCGTTGTGCCCAGCGCAGGCTGCACAGCTACGGTTCCCTGAGGCCACTATCAATTGGACGCTGCAGCTGCAAAAGAGAAAGATGGATTTGTTTACTGTGATGAAGTGGGACTGAGGAGAGGAGATCCATATTCAATTTCCTGCTCACTCAATTCTAAATGAATCATTTAGAACTTGTAGCAGAGCCTGTTGTCAGAAGATCCTGTTGGCTTCTGGAATCTTTGGGCAGGTGTTGTCTTTGCAGGCCTCCATTATTCCGTTTAGAAAATCAGAATTGTGAAATGTTGCTAAATCTTTGAAGCTTTCAGTGATGTTTGATGAAACTTTTACAGGTCACATTAGATCTGGGTGTAGCAGAGTAGTACATTTGTCGATTAAACCTTAACTTGAAACTTTTCAACTCTTCATATGGTCAAAGAATGATGATTTTGTTCCATGTCTAGTCACCTGCTGTTAGCTCCTGTGTTAAAGTACATTGGTAACTATGGGAACAAAAACTTAAGAACAGACACCCACATGTGTTGAAGTTGATTTATAAAAGGTCTTGAAGTGATGCCATGAATTGTGAGATACAGAACTATCTGGCATGGAGTCTGATGGCTTTCAAGAAGAGCTGAGTATTCCACTTTCATAAATTATTTAGAATGTCCTTGGCCTTGTGGATGTTACATTCTCCACTTTGTCTTGACTGCAGCATAACATTGTTGTGCAGCATTTCCCAGTTGCTTTATTTTGTCCTCAGAACTGGTAGCACTCATCCCCTGGGCTGGCCAATAACATCTGCTACTTCTATCAGGAAATGGGGCTTAGAGTGTGTTAATATGTGGCTCCAGAACCTCAGGATGGTTGTGTGGGTGAATATACAGTCAGATTATAATGTAACCTTATGGTGTGTAGCACTGTCACGAGACAAAGCCTTGGGGGTTAGTTGAAGCTTAGGCTGTTGATGATGTTGCTCCCCAAGTGCTTGCTTCCCTTCCTGCTTGGCCAGCCAGGCTGGTGGCCAGAGCTGAAGCGCTGTGGCAGCGCAGTAGAGATCTGTGCTAGTGGATTGTGTCCTCTGTGGATTTGGGACCTACAGTTGCCAATGAGTCACAACCATGTGATGCGGTTGCATCCGAATGAATGCTGCTGTATTTGAGAGATGAGTAGCGGTGCCTCGGTGCTGAGCTTTTCAGCCTGAGCTGCAGAGAAGCACGGCCAGCTCCTTGTCACCTAGCCTTAGCTGTTTAACTGGAGGTGTTACCTGGTCAGCAGCATTACCTTGGGCTTGCTCTGCAGACCTGGGGAAGTAGGAAGTGAGAGAATTCTTGTCCCCTTTTAGTCCCTTCTTAGGACTTAAATCTTTGTGATGCGATAGCAGCAGCCCACAAGTCTCTCTGGTGAGTAGAAGCAGGTAGCTGGGAACAGAGGCTGAAGGAATCAGGGCTTGCCACGCTTTGTGTGACGGGGAACTGACAGCAGTGTGGATTTGTTCCATCCTTGCATCGTGCTTTCCAAACTGGAGTGCCAGTGACCTTTCCCTGTCACACAGGGATTCAAAACCTGTGAAAGCCAGATAAAAATTTGTTATTGACTTCAAGAGTCAGGGGATTGGTTTCTCAAATAGAAATCTCCTGTGTTTGAGAACATGTTACTCAGAGTGAGAGCATCTTTTAGCTGTAAAATGCTTTGGTCTCTCTGAGAGCACAATCTGTGCTTTCTTTACTTCAGAAAAACTTGCACGTATTGTGAATGCAGTTGAGTCTTTCTCTGATGCTTGTTCTGTGACCCTGTTATAGCTGCACAGCAAAAAACTTCTAGAGAAATAAAACATTTGATTTTATAAAATTGGCTTGATACAGCAACTAAATACTGATTCTGAATGTAGAGTGGTCTCGGATGCGGGTCGGTCTCGGACGCGGGTCGGACGTGTTGCTTTTTTTAAAAAAAAAAAAAGTGCTGGAAAAGCAACAAACTTTGATCTGTTTTAAGTGGCTAATCGGTGAATTAGCTGATCAGTCTTAGCTGTTATCTTTAAATTTTCTCTGTCTCGTGGCAGAGTTATGAAGAGTAGATGGTGTTGAAGGGCGATTTGTCTCGGGGCACTGCACTGAGCCTGGCTGTGCGCGGAATCCTCCTGTCGCGCTGCTCCCCAGCCGTGTTGTCTTAGAGACGTTTCTCAGCACTTGCCCTGCTTCTCCCCTGGGAGGCGAGACAGTGATGTGTTGGTAACCTGTACTTGCCTTCAGGAGATAAGAGCAGTGGCACAGAAATGCTGGTTACTTTTAGGATAAACCTGGAACGTTCCATTAGGTGATTGCATGACGTAGCTGTCACTGTTAAGAGAAGGTGCTTGTTGCTCCTGTGACTCCACAGGCAGGAACTATTCCTGGTTGGCACTTTGAAGCAGCACCATCGTATAAAGATGCTGAGATTCTTCTCCCGAATGTAGGTCTGCATCTGCTGCTTTGCGTGCTGTGTTTTGGGACACAGCATACAGTAGTGTGTGCTGTTGGCTAGCCATTTTCCATTAATTCTGCAATAATATTTCCTTGCAAATTAAAAAGGAGGAAATACACAGCCTTTGCCAAGAGAAGGAATCGGACAGAAGAAGTCCAAAGAGAGCAGCTTGCCTATTTTTAACAGTAACCATGGACTTGCTTTATCAACTTAAGCTTGAGCATGGGAGGATACCTTAACAATATGTAGGAAGCTGTGTGGACAGAGGGGAGGCATTAAAATAAAAAAGAAATTATCTTCCCTCTTAAGTGAAATAGTACCCCATTGATCTTTATTGCCTACCAAATTAAATACATCCCAGAGGATTTAAATGAATTATCTTTTCTACTTATTTCCTAACATCCACAAGTTTTTCCTTCGCTCCTTTTTCGAAGGAGTGCAGCAAAATACATCCTTATAATCCTCTCTGAGAGTGGGGAAACAAAGAGTTAATAAACGATTATCCCAGGTGGCTGAACACTGGAGTTGCAGTGAAAGGCTGGTAACATTCATTGAGCTCCTGTGCTGGTTTCTACCTGTCAGCAGCTCCTGGTATACTACTATACAGGGAATAAAAATGAGCTTGCTCAGACCAGAAGCAGCAAGCATCCTTAGGAACCTTCTGATGCTACGTTAAGGACCAATGTGCAATGTTATTTTTCTCATTATTTAAAAGAGTCTTTTGAAATATCAGTGATGTACGCATGGGCTTTGCTGATTCCTCTGGTGTTCTGTTCACTTGATTCTCTTACTGGAATATGGATGATGCAAGCAGCATTAAATGCCTCAGCCCAGATGAAGGTAAGGGGAAATATTCTTTTAATGGCCTTTTTGAGGGAAATTAGTTTCACCGTGGAGAGGAGTATAGTTTACAGAGCTTTCTTGGACACTTGTTTTCTGTTATCAAACTTAAATGCTTAAAGCAAATATAGAGCAGTTGCTTAAGGCAGTACCATACCTTTGCCTCCTGTTATACCAAACCTTAAATAATATATGCATCTAATGGCTGCTTCTTGCTGCAGGAAGAGTGCAAAGAGGAGTGCACCAGGTATATTCATGTCCCTTTTCTGCTCGCTTAAGTAGCGAGCTGTCACCATAAAGAAAGGCTTTCTATTTTTAACCGTAGACCTTCTGCTACCCACCTCAGAAAAGAGAAAAGATGCTCCAGTACTATTGTGAGTCAGGTCTATTGTCTGAATTCTTTAAAATATGTGATTTGCTTCTAACTAGATATAGGGGGTTTTATACCCATCAGACAGAATCAGTTCGGGTTGAACTCGTCCCTGGTGGAGTTAGAGCAGGATGAATTCAGTCCTGAACTGCCTCAAGCTGTTAAAACTATGCTGCAGTTTTCTGCGATTTAAACTTGCAACCTGTACTGTCGTAAGACATTGTACTAATTCAAGACCAATTCTCAAAAGCCGAGTTTTGAGTTCTTATAAAGCTTTATATTCTGATAGATTTATTTGGTAAAAGCCCAGAGGGAGAAACCCTTACCTGTGAGACACTAGCTGAATCCAGTGCCTAGCTGCTCGTCTCTGCACATACTGTATTTTATGCCTGTTGGGCATGTGGCTTTACAATAGTTACGCAACAAGTAAAGAAGTGTGAGTTCTGTGTGTTCAGAAAACCTGCTCTGTGTGCACTGGATCCTATTCTAACACCTTTGTGTCTTTGGGAAGGCAGATCAGTAGCTCCCTGAATTTTCAGCTACTTAGTCACACGCTGATGAATATCTTGCCGTAGCTTTTGAAGTTCCATTAAAGCTGGCTCATTAAAGTTCCCTTTTCTTTTGTAACATTGGCTGAAAGTGGAAAACTGGTTGTATCTAATTTGCTGTTTAGGTGTTGGAACCAAACCTGGTATCCATTAACTCTGGTTTTGACTCCTCTAGCTCTTCATAACTAGCATACCAAAAAGAAGCTAGAGCAATGCTGTTCATTCAGGAAGTGAGACAAGGTAGTGCAGAGAGGTACAGCTGTACCTGTGCTGTCACTAATCACTGCGGCAAATACTGTTTCAGTAACTCAAGAAGGATGTGAATGTGAAAATTAAAGCAAACTGACTTGGAAGAGTCTCATTATAGAACAGAATTACAGTTTAGAAAAAAAGAGGATGTCCGTAGAACATCGTGTAGAAAAAAATCTACTGTAATAATCTACTTATTCTGCATTTTATGACCATTTTGGAAATTCTATTCTTCATTAATAAAAATTATATCAAATCCAAGAATACTTCTAGCCTGTGATAGGTTTAATGATTGTGAGAACTATGTAAATAATTCAGGGATCTGCTGAGAGAGGCATAGTCTGCATCAGGAGAATAGGAAACATTAACCAGTATTTTCCTTTGAGATCTGCTAAGAATGAAGCAGAGATGATGAGATGTATTTAGGCATTGTCAATGTTTATTTATAGAACAAAAAAAATGAAGCATATCTTAAAGCTTGGCATAAGGCTTTATTTACCTGTGCCATATTGCTGGCATAGAGTCCAGAGATTTGGAAGCTTGGAAGCATTAATTCAACAAGATGCTAAATAGAGGGAGTGGTAAGAAGCTATTTCCTATCTACAAAAGTTTTTGTTGTTCCAAGGAATCTTACTAAGCTGTAATTCCGTAAGTTTGGAGTTAAGTGAATCGGTATGGTTTGACTGAAGCCTTTTCATTTAGCATACTTTTATTGATTGCATTTTCTGAGGAAAGTGTTTCAGGACCAAAACCCCAAATATTTTGGTTTTGAAGCTGTCACGCTGGAACAGCTGGGCTATTCCTCATTTAATGATTGTTCTCTGACAGCTGAGGTGCCATTATGCATTTATTTGTACTTTAAACAGACAAGGTCCCCGAGGAGGGTATGATGGAGCAGGAATTTTGTCTCCTAAAGTCCTTTTGAATTCTTACTACTAGGGTCAGCTTCCAGCTTCTGAAAACAGGTATGAAAGAGAGGGGCTGTCCCCTGAAGATCTCCCTGGAGATTCATCCATGTACCAGTTATTCAGGATCGTTCCTTTTTAGCAGTTAGAAAATACTCAGAGTGGGATTTCAGGCTGTTCACTGGCTCGGTGTTTCTGCCAGATGGTGTCGTTCTAAGCCAGCTAGTGGAAGCACCTTGGAAACAAATGGGGTAACTTAAAAGAGCAGAGGTTCCATGAGCTGAAGCTACAGGCAAGGCAGTTGAATGAAGCTTCTTTTTAAAGGATGGCCCCCTTCTTGCTGTCATCTGTAGCATTAAAAGGAAGTGTGATTCCCCTCCCACGTAGGTGTAAAACAGTGGTGATGCAAGTGGAGCCTGTAATTCATTATATATGAAAGCCTCCAGTAGTCTTCATGTGACGTAATATTCAAACATCCATAATGAGAGGTGCTAACATGCTGGCTCTCAAGACTGCAGTACTCCAGTGACTTGCCACTCTCGCAATTTAAGAGGTTCTGGCTGCCTAGAGGCTGATGTCTCCTGGATGATCATCTCAAAAATTATTTGATATACTGCTGTAAACCCAAAGTCAACAGTGCTTTTTGAGTTGAGACTGATGGTCCTTGTGCTCTGGGGAGATGTTGGAAAACTAGGACTTTAGGAGACGGGCTTTTTATCCTTCTGCCAAACCAGTTAGAAACCAGCTTGAGCATGACTTACCTACTTTGTGTATGGTTGAATATATCTCTGTAATCTCAATACTTAAGATAAATGCAAGTATTTTATTGTCAAATAAAAATGTGTATTGCTTAATCTACACTTTCTCCCTTACCGTGATTCAGTGTGATTGCTTTACTGGGGATGGAAGTGGATTCCACCTCCCCTGTCCAAGCAAGTCTGTGTTTGTGGTGAACTGGACTTGGGTCATAAAACATCATTCTGTTGACTCGGTTGGATTTGGATCCCTCACCTGGAAAGCACAAGTATTTATTATCTATTGTAAATCGGGGCAACCATTTTAAAATGACAGGTTCTACATCATTTTAAAGGTTTACACCATCTTAATGGAAAGCAGAATCAGCTCCACATGTCATAGTGACAAGCTGGTAATTGATTATCAATAGAGTGTCTGCAGCATCGCTTATTGACACCCTAGTTACCCAGTTACTTGACTGCCTCTTTGGTGCTTCCTGTCATTCATCTCACTGTACCTGATCCTGGCTGCTCACGTAGCTCGCGTGAGGTGAAAATACCTTTTGTGATGTTTCATGCCCTTTTCTGTTACTCTGCTTTACCTGGTGGACTGAGGTCACGCACTGTTCCACAGTCACTTTCTGGTTAGTGCTTGGGCCTTCTCAAAAGCAATAGACTCCTGCCTCTAGTGTATACAACCCCACACTAACACAGTCTGATTACTCTTTGTAACCGGGGAAGGTTAAGAAGCTGAAGCTCCAGATCCAGATTTGACTGAACCAATTTGAGGAAGATTAGGACCTGCGAGCTGTAGATGCAGAATTTCATTGCAGTGACTCCTGAGAACAGCATCTCACCTGGGAATGAGTCCTGTCTTGAGGCAAAGTGGTGCCATCATTCCTGGAAGAACTGAACTCAGTTCCCCTCTCTAGTACTTAACATACCTGTGTGACTTTGGAAAGATCATTTAATACAGTCCAAGTTCAGATCCTTATCCTAAAATGGGGATATTGCTTTCAAATTATACTGAGGAGAAAAAAAGTCCATTTATAAAGGTTGTGGTAAATTTCTACAGTCAAGTTAATATACCATGGAATTCCTTTAAATCAGCTCAAGTATTGGAGGGTGACTATATTACCAGCAAGTTCTCAGTGCAATTGTTTTCTGGCAGTGTTTTGGTTTGTAAGAGGGAGGAACAGCTTTGCTTTTATTGATTTAGCAGGAGGTTTAGATTAGTTAATAGTTTGATCTGGGAATAAAAATGTGACCAGAACTCAGCTGAAGAAGCTGATACATCCAGCCACCTTTGCTCTTCTTGCCTGAGAGTAGTGGAGTGAGAAGAACAAGAAGCATCCTTCATCTGTTATCCAAAAGAAGGATCAGTGAACTAATTAGGAGTAAAAAAGCTTCTTTTTGTCTTCAGAAAACACTTCAGGCCCAGTTTCCTACTGACTTGCACCTTGTGCTGTCAATTGTACTTGTAAAAATCAATTGAAAAATGTTTCTGAAGCTCAGTTCTCCCTTCGTGTCAGTGGAAGTACTTATCAAATCCACTTCACTCAAGCAGAAATGATGACCCAAAGTGCCTCTGTGCTTTGGAATAGAGAGCTGAAATTTGCTGGAATGCAGCTTCTGCCACCCTTAGGCAACTCTACCTGCTTGTTACCAGAGAAGTAGGGTATAGAGTAACTAATGTGAGCTTAAGGCTGCCAAACAGTGGGAAGAAGCAAGCATGGGTTATTCCTGAGCATGGAGGGGTCGATGTATTGCTCATTTCATGAGGTCTCTAGGCAGCATCTGAGGAATCAGTCTCAGGCTTTGTCCCTTTATGTTCTTCAGGCCTAACAGTAGAGGCTGGAACTTTGTCAGGCCCTTGGGATGGGGAAGGAACACGCCTGATTATTATAATTCATGGAAGAAATCACAAGGGTGGGAGGTGGATGCATTTCTTTACTGAAGTTCCCAGGCACAGGACTTTCTGTCTCCTAGACTGTTAAACACAACCCATCTGCTTTGCCTCACTGCAGACAGATTTCTTTTTTTTTTTTTTGTATGAATGATTCTGATAATTTGGTTGCAGCAGAGGATGGACTAAACCAGCTGCACTTTCCCAGAGTCACCAGAGCAAGCATCTTGCAATTTCTTCTTCATGTGGCTGCAGCTCTGTGCTGCCCCGTAACCTGCCTGTATTTCCAGGGGAGAGCATGATGACCTTCATCTCCATCATGGCTTTAAGCTTCCTGGCTTAATCCCACCATTCTCTCTTAATTTACAGCATGCCCTCAAAAGTCTGTCTCTTGGATGACATAGAGGCTGAGGAGAGCACTGAAAGAACTCTGACGCTGGCTTATTCCTAGAGATAATGCAGCTCCATTTTCTCCATGTTTCATGAAAGTAGCATGTGTTCGAAGACATGAAGAGTCCATTCTGTATTTTAGAATGTACATGGCACAAAAAGAAGGGCTAGAAGAGTTCTGAGTCTTTTACAGGTAGAATATATTAAAATTCCCCCCAGTATGGAAGCAAAACCAATCAATTTGTGGCGATGCCTTTCAGCAGCAGATGTCTTTTCTGACTGTTTCAATCTATATCATTTTCCTGTACCAATTTTGCTTTGGATTCTTGAATATTTAGAGGTGTTTTCCTAGAAGGTGTTCAATCATATTGATGGATTTCTCCCCCTCTAACCTGCCTTAATCTCCCTTTCAGTGTTTATGACCCTTGTCACTGAACAGATGGTAAAGTGCCGAAAGATCTTTAAATGTAAAGAGTTTAAGATCTTACTTCAATTAAGTGTGTAGGGAAATTTTCTTATACAAGTCAGAGGTTGGAAATGAGGTAACCTCAGAGCAACACTTATAGTCTTAAAATATTTTATGCTGACATTTTTCTACAATCAACAAAATTTCATTATGACAGCTTTGCAAGGAAAAAAAAAAAGTTGAAATAACTTTTAAATCAGTTTTGCTAAAGTTATCTTGGAAATTGAATTTTCTTTGCCAAAACCAGCATCAGAATTCTTAGTAGAGTTCATTAGTAGGTTATTGTTAGTTTGTATTCTAAGCATTGAAGGCAAAAACTATAGAAATATCTCAAAGATGGTGCATGTTTTAAGTGGAAAAGGGTTAATAACACGGTTTCATTAATAAAACATGACAAAAAAATCTTAATAGGCTTATTAAAGAAGCAGTTTTCCTTAACGTGAAACCTACTCGAAGGCTCAAAGCACAAAGCTTATTCTTACTTAATTAAAATAATTTTTTTCCTTTTTTTTTTTTTTTTTTTTTTTTTCAGATGAGCTCAAGAGAGCTAAACATCATGGGAAGGGGCAGAGTAGTTGTTGTCGTTAGATGGGTGTTGTTGCACCTAACGGCTCCCAGTTCCACAAATATTTCTTCACGTGAATAAAGTAATTTAAGGGATTTGGGGATCAGATCAGTTTAATAATGTGACTTTCTAAGCAGTTTTGGAAAGCCCTGGAAATATTTGTCTTTATGGTTGCTGAGCTAAAGCAGCTGTCTTGGGGCTTACCCTCTGAGAGACCCAACGCAGAGGGGATGCACCAGGACGGGCCGTGCTCCAGCCGCGGCCGTTGCTCCCGGTGGAGGAATTAGTGCCCTTGTACATTGATGCACACTGAGGACAGATGCATTTCAGCCAGACTGAGTAACTTGAATATGTTCTGAGCCAGTGCAAAAATAATAATTTTGGAGCATGGTGGGTGAGAAACAGAAGCTTGTAAATAACCAACCTTCCACTTGCCGCGGGCAAGATGTGAGGCTTTAATCTTGAGTGTGGATTACTGTGCTTAGAGCTGCTGTCCAGATGGTCGAGCAGGCTGTGTTAGACTATAGCTCTGTCTGTGTCCATGCCAAAGGTCAGTAGAGTCGAGTTATGTTAGAATTAAGGAAAAGGCAGCTTATATACACTTGGGATAACGCTGAGGCCCAGCCGGTGCTCTGTTCTTTCTGAGCCCACAAATGGGCAATTGAATGAGTGCAGGACATTTGCTTATAACTCCCCCCTGTATCTGAAATTTTGCCTTCTTTGGAAATTACCAAAATCAACTGAAAGTGATTCTTTTAGTGAATTCTTAAAATAACTAAAGCAGTTTTTAGTTGTCAGGCAAAAATAGAAAATCTAACATGTTGGCTGTGCTCCACCAGCACGTCCTCCCTGTATCCCTCTTTGTGGGGAGAGGTCAGACCAGAAACGCAGGCAGCTGGTGCATACAAGACATGGAGCAGTAAAAGAACATACAGCTCTGTGGAAACCCAGAGGCAAATGGCTCCAGCAGAGTAGAAGCTGAGCTGACTGGTCTTTCTGTCTGGATCATTCTGGTTCACACCTTTAGGAAAGAGAAGAAGCACAAGCCACACATTTAGAGGTATGAGCATCATGACTTCAGTTCATCGAGTCAAGCTCTCTGTGTTCCTGGTGCTCATGCTTATGTGTGTTGGGTTTTGAACCTTCACCATAACTCTCAGGTCCGTTTCTAAACTGTGTTTAGTGATGTGCATTTCAATGAGATATCTTTGCTTTTGTTATTTCCCTTAGAAACATCTCAGCATTTAGTAGCTCGGAAGGCAGTAGCATGGCTGCTAACTCTTTGGAGGATCTTAGGCTGGAGTATCTCAGATGTAGCTGTAACTGCAGTTTCTGCAGCTTTTCCAGGGCTTTTGATTGGTGTTTACAGCTGAAAGTGCAATGGGGAGGATAACTGTAAAGTGTACAGCTAATTGGCAGTCTGCCAGGTGACATTAAAAACTTTTCCTCCTTTTATTTCCTGTTGTGTTGTGGCTTGGCAAGACTTTTTATACTACAGCCATTAGCAGCAAGATTTCCCTGGAAGGGAAGTGGGAAATAGTGATACCTGTATTAAAGTTAATACCTGTATCAGTAATTGCTGCCCGTTTGCTTCTGAGTATTTTAGAATTGGCCTCTTGTGATGAGGTTAGTTTGTTAATCTGGGAAACTGGGTCTGTAGTATGTTCATGCAAGGATAAAGGAGAGCATAGCTGTGAAGTTACAGGTCTAATCCTTGTGGATTTACAGGTCAATTACAGCATCAGGTCGTAATATTTAATGTCTCTGGCAATCGATGTATTGACCTTTGAAAATCAGTTTATTAAGTACATCTGAAGTGTTTTCTGTGACATCTTCAACTGGTAGCGAGCTGAAGTATATAGGAGAGCTCAGGGTCTGGCCTATGAATTGAAATTTCCTGCACTCAAATTTTTAGTTTTGTCTTTTCTGCTTTGAGGGCTACAGCTGTTTCCCTACGTATGAAATAATTGTTAACACTTTTGCCTCCCCTCCACAGTGAAGTGTGCATGTTGGGAAGGGATCCATCCATCCATCCTGATGGGCTGCATTAATAATAAACCCCCTTGGCTCAGGAGCTCCCTCTTGCTCTCTTTTCTCCATCTTCCAAACCATATGTATGTTGTGCTGCTGTACCTCCTGCGGGTGCTCTTTCTCTGTTTGATGGAGTTGGGCTTTTCTGCTGCTCTCACAGTGAATTTCTTCTTTTGTGAGACTTTGGACCTTCTCGCATTGTTCTTCAAGTGTTCCGAGCTCCACTTTTGGCTAAGGCACAGGCCAGCTTTAGTCAAAGACTCAAACTTTGTTGGTTTTCCAGTCTTTTTGTGGCATGAAAAGCTTTTGTTGCACTCAGACAATGGTGAGTTTCTGAAGTGCTATGGAAAGAAGTCTTTAATCTGTGTGTTGTGTCAGGTGAGCAAGATTTTTCTGAGGATGTCAAGTGAGGCAAGAATAGAAACCCATTTCAATAGGCTTATATCCTAAGTACTCAGCTCAGTAGCTTAAGAGTTGGGAGAGGGCTTATGTCACATTTAACCCCTTGTTGTTTCCTCTTGCTTTCCTGCACTGTTACCTGGTATCCAGCATCATCAGTAGACAGAGGAGCTTTTTGAAAGATTGGGGGTTTTTTTCTCTGTTTATGCGATCATCTTCTTAAGAGGCCTGAAGGATGGATTGATAGTGCCAACTAAAAGGATTTAAATTAATCTTCTCTGGGTGGGCTTTGAATTACAAATGTAGCTTTAACTTGAACATGGAAACAGTTTTTCTTTCCTGGGGCTGTAAATCACTGGCATTTCTCTGTACTCAAAAAAACCCAGACCTGCATTCAGAGTCCTCCTTCTGCAGAATTCTAATTCTGACCCGTGAAACTATTCCCTTGAGCAGTGCTGCAATAGGAGCTGTGTTTCACTCTTTTTCTCCCTCCCCTTTGTCCCCAGGTTGATAACACATAAATGGTTAATGCACAATCTAGGATGTCCTTGCAGAATTAATCTTCACATTTTAAAAGCGGTACAGGTTGCTGCCTGGCACACAGAGTGCCAGCTACTGAGATTTTGTTGCATGGACAACCTGGAAGACTGCAAAGAACCCTTCTGCTGCCAGAGAAGAATAAGGAGCTAAACAACGACGATACTTCTGGTTTATTGCAAAAGTTTCCCTTAACTCTGTCTCTTTATAACTGAGACCCTTGTAGTTTAGTTGTAGCTCACAAGGGAGGAGATAAATCAATGTAATTCTTGCCGTTTAAGATGCTATTTCTATAACATGGCAGTTACCCTCAGAGATGCTAACTGCTCCATGTAGGGAATTCCGCGGGGCGTGCGGCAGAGCTCACATTTCTCAGGTTTCATTCTGGCCCGTGCTAGATCTGGTGGCGTCTGAATAAAGCTTAGGATCATTAGAACAATACCTGGTGGGTTCTTGCCTGCTGAGTAGCAGTTCTCTCTTGTATGGATTCACGCTTCTTAGCGTTTTGCAGAAGAAGCTGCTCCTCCTCTGATGACAATTAGTTTGCAGTCATCTCACTAAATTACTCTTGAAAGATGCCTTAGGAGAACAGAAGGCTAGTGCTGAAGTCTTTGAAAAAATAGCAAAACGTGACAGGAGTGTACAGAGAATGGTTGCCACCATCGACCTTTA
Organism: Megaceryle maxima; assembly: GCA_024605025.1. Classification (NCBI taxonomy): domain Eukaryota; kingdom Metazoa; phylum Chordata; class Aves; order Coraciiformes; family Cerylidae; genus Megaceryle; species Megaceryle maxima. The sequence continues at coordinate 63,265 of JANHGN010022671.1, read as the reverse complement.
GCGCAGACCCAGTTTGGTTTTCCTTTGGAATAAATCTGTGGCTAAAATCCGAGTCCAGCCTAATACAAGAACTCTGGGCATAGGTAGTAAAATAAACAATTTCTAATTCAGAGTGAATCATCTCTAGAATTAACTATTCTAAGGCTTTCTCAAACTGTGAAAGGAGGAGTAGGAAGCACTTAATGAATGTGTTTTTAAACGGGCAATTTGCGGTTAGCTCATCAAGCTAGAAGCGTAATAGCTCCTTGTACAGATGGCAAGAGCAATTGTATATTGTACTTAAAACAATGCACACTAAGAGGTTGTGATAACGTAGATAGATTTCTGTATTTGGAGTGTAATGGAGGCGCTTCAAATGGGATGAGGTAGTGACTTAGTGCTTTTTAAAAATTAATCCTTACCTGCTTCATCTCGGCCAGTTTTCAGGCACCCTCCGCGCTCCTGCTTTCTGTGTCTGGTATTTGTTCTGTAGAGTGGAGCTGTCTGCCTTCTGTCCTAAGCAAGCATCTTCTATGGGGTTGTGTCAAAAGAAGGCGGCACTTTTTTTAAACCTTTTTTTTTTTTTTTTTTTGTTCCTACAGTTGTAACGTGTCACCTAAATCTCTTGACCAGATAGGGCAGAACCACGGCTTTAGGATTAGCGCGTATGATGGATTTAGGATTTGAAGCAAACATGTGTTGCTGTGTTTGCATTGCATCCAGTTTGTACTGCCTAGAGAGAAATGTGCTTTCTTTCATCAGGCGTGTCCATTGAAATGCTGAGGAAAACCTCTGAGCAAGGATGAAGAGTGATACAATGATATTTTGAAGAGCTGTATGAGGAGAAGATGCAATTGTTCTTTTTTTTTTCAGACCTGGAAAGAGACTGAAGAGCTTAAGCACCTGGACAGATTCACAGTGAAAGGCAAGGGTGGCTCGGGAGGGCAGAGAGGGGAATGGATTTTACTGTTAACTGCGCACTTATTTACTGCAGTGGATATTGTTGGTTGGTTTTGAAGAGCAAGTGGAGCCATCAGCAAGAGCGGGACTTGCAAATCTGTTAGTAATCAAATGTATAAAAGGGGTACCTGATGCAGCAGCTGCTGTCAAGAGGAGGAAGCAGCATGGAGAGCCAACTACTCTAAATTGGGATAGTGTCGTGGTGGATGCTTAGCAGCTGGCAAAGTAGCAAAGGAAAAAACTATCTCATTGGGAGGCCTTTCTGTCCAGAAATGGATTCATCTACATGCCATCTTGCCTCATGGCCCCGTCTGTGTCCATCACGTGTCTTCTTTAAAATGTTGAACTGAAACCCACCCAATCCTCAGAAGTAGGTGCTGCTGGGACTTTAACATTCTGAGTCTGGACAGGAGAGGAGGGATAAATTTCCTGTGGAACTGCTCTGTAACAAAAATACCACTGGTTGTTGGAAATCGCCAATTAGCTTCTTTTTTCCCCAATAATATTTTTATGCTATTACACTGAAAATGTGTGCTACAGAATCTTGATATCTACTAAGGCCATCAGTGCTTGTATTCAATTCTGAAGCTGCCCTTTGTCTCAGATATGGATGCCTCAAAAACTCCCTTGCTTCAAAAACAGTTCACAGTGGCCCGTCTGGCTGAAGAGTTTCTCTGGGTTGGTGGCAGCATTGTAGCTTCTCCGAGATGGAAAATGGGCCATATTGGTAAGATACAGGCTGAGTATCTGACACGTAATCAAACGAGATGGTATCATCTTGAAAGTTTTCATGTTTAAATCTCATTTAGTGACAACTTTGCCTAGCAGTAGTGTGGGGGAGTGGAAAAGATGGAAGACTTTGAGACGCAGCCCTAGTCCTCTGTTACTTTGCATTGTTGCTAGTGCAATTCTTTTGATCTTCAAGAACTTCTCTGGTATCGTTTCATTACCGATTTCTTTACATTCTTCTGGAAAAGCAAGTGCAGAGCTGTACATTTGGACATGTGCAGACCTTTTGAAATTTTCTATTGCACAGACAGAATCCACCTCACTCTCCATCCCCACAGATAGATAGATTCACGATCTGCCAGGATTTGTCTACCTCTTAACTCTTTGATTTTTCGTGCAATATTTGTAGCTTTCAGTCTTTGAAAAGAGCACCTCTGTTGTCTTCTTCCATAGCAGGTCATGGACTCTTGGGAGATTGCTTTCTGAGTGCTGATACACAGTGGTAAAATTCTTAGCTCTCTGAGAAGGGTCCCTTTCTGCCTCGTAACAGCCTTTCTTTTAAATAGGTAATAAACCCAGCAAACCTAGTTGGAAATGGCTAGACAAATGAAATGTTTCCTGTTCTGGTAAATGGATTTTAATAGCAGTGGCCTTAACCAGAACCACCGCTTGCCTTGGCAGCACTTCCTTGTCTCACTTGTCTTTCAGTTCCACCAGTCAAAGGTATGTTTTGTTTAAGAAAGTTAGAGGTATAGATAGCCTAGAAACCAATGGGAATTTTTGCAGTGGTCCAGAAATGCCATCCTACTCTGCTTTCTGCTTTCCCTGGCTCCAGACAGCTGCTGGAGAGCCACCAGACTGACCTTGAATTAAGCACCCTAATTTCCACAGGATTACAGGCATCTTCTCTCCCATTAACATCTCATTAGGGGTTGTGCACTTGAAGGTTGGATTCAGTCTTGCGTTATCTCTTGTGCACAGCAAACACTGTCCCAACCACTGCTGGCAGAATTATACAGAAATTTTTATTTCCAAAGATACTTCCAGATTTTTTTTTTTTTTTTGCCAGTGAAAATAATAGTCGAGACTCCTGAAATATAGGAGGCCTGAGTCAGTGAGAAGAGCAAATAAGAGGGAGAAAGTTCTTGCACTTGTAATATGGTGGTTGGTTTAAAAGGTGAGGAGCTGCTCACAAGGATGTAGAAATGCAAAATGTAACAAATGAAGATTAATGAAGCTGGATGTGCTCTGTTTTTTAATTGGATCCTGGCATAATGATGTGAATCAGCCTCCTGTACCTGATCAGTGAACACAGAAAATACCTTTGGCTAACTCTTGATCATGGCACTCACTGCATGACAGTGTCTCCTTTCTGGTGCTTGTGGGGTTTCATTCTGGGTTGTTTAGGGTGGGTTGGTTGGTTTGTTTGCTTATTTGGTTGGAGGTTTTCTCTGCGTGTGAAGTAAAATCCACCAAGAAAGAACAGTCCAGTTTTTATGTAAGAGAAAACTGAACCAGTGTCTCCCCCAATGAGTTCTTGCTATAAGAAAGAGACTCTACTTTAGAAAGGTAATAAATATAAAATAAATAAGCTTAAAGACTAAAAATAAATAAATATAAGGATCTTTTGCCTCCGTTATGAACCACAGGATGCTAAATTCTCTAAGTAACAGATAGTGGGTTTAGTGGCAATTCATTTGATTCATGTGTCAAGTAGGAATTGCTACTCATTACTCCATTAGCGTGGGTGCCTGTGGAAGGAGCAAACCCAGGTTCCTGTAGCCAACAGTTAACATTAAAGCTTCTGTGACAAGTCCATTACTTGAGTGAATGTCTTTAGGGTCAAGAGAGACATTCTTGGAGGCTTTCTTACGAGAGTGGTGTGATGAACTGTCATGGAGATTCCTCGAGCTCACAGAAATCAACTGTACACTTCATATGCAGAGTTCTCAAGTATCTTCTAATTCCAAGGCTTTTCATAAACAGAATCCCCCCCCCACTGTACTGGGTATATTATATACATGATACTTTATATGTTTTTATTTATATATTGGGGTTTTTTTAAATATTTGATGCCTCCTGTCTAAACTGAAGCTGCTATTCCTGTTGGGAATGGTTGGAGCCGCTCAGTTCTGTGGTTTACCTACTGATGAGCCAGTTACAGCTGCAAAACCACTTCCAGTGAGACTTTATAAAATGGTAGTGATTGCAGCCTGTTCAAGGGGTTTGCCGTGCTGAATGTGTGACTGGTGTGGGAGTCCTGCTCCACCTGGGACAGCTGGGTTGGACTGGTGATGTTTGAAGGGAGCACTTTGCCCTTACAGTGCACAGGGACTGCAGGGGTTTCTGTAGGCTCACAAACATGTTGCATCTGCTGGAGGCCCTGAAGAGAAATAAGCCTCTGAAATCAATTTTCCTCTCCTGTAGTGTTTAGGGGATGTTTTGAAGCCTGCCATGGGGTTGCATCTTGTCTGAGTCTGTTGCAGGGCAGAACTTGGTGACGCTGGCTTCCGACGAGCCTGGCGGTGGCCAAAGCTGTACCACATCACCCAGAGCAGAGCACCGCTGGACCTGGCGCCCGAGTCCATGTATAAAAATACTCAATGACTCAGTCCTCCTAACTTCTTTTCACCCTCACATGCTAAAATACTCCCACTCCTTCACACACTTACATCAAACCCAGGAACTCCTAAAAGACAATAATGCTACTGAGCCATAAGTAATTAATTAACAGAAGTTAAAACATCTTAGAACTTCTTTCTAACAATAAGAATTAAATTGGGCTTCTTTTTTTTTTTTTTTCTTTTTTTCTTTTTTCCCTTGTATCAGGACAAATTGTAGGGATTTATGATTTGTGTAGTTTTGTTACTTATTTTTAATTTAAGACTTTTTATAGTAAGTATAAATGTTACTGTGAAAAATCACTGAGTCTTTTCACTGTGACAGTCTGCTGTTGCTTTTTAAGAACTCAGGAATGGAACCAAGTGTTCTGTGTGTTTCCTGCTCTGCTATGACATTGCTTTTTGCTGCAGTACAGGGATCCATCTTCTCTCTGTGACTGTATTTTGTCCAGATGCAAAGTGAGACAACTCATTAGACCAAAAGAGATCTGAACCTTGACTGAATTCTGCAAAAGGTACTATTGAAGTGCAAAATATTATTTAACCGAGAAGAAAACTTCAGCCTTAATTGGAAATAGCGAGGAGCTGGTTTGGGGTGTTTTTTGTTTGGGTGTTTGGTTTTTTTTTTTTTTTTTTTAATAAATTCATTGCAAGACAGGGATTTTTATTTAGTGTATAGAAATGAATCCTTAGAGAAGGTATCTGAATAATGGTGAGGAGAAGCAGTTACACTTCTCATGAATGGGCTATTCTCATGTACATGCTGTGAAAGACTTCAGAAAAAAATGCTCTATTTATTGTTTGATATAAGTACCACTGTGATTTCTTTTCTTTCCCCCTGCACATTTTCCTGCTCTAAACTTTCAGTCATGCAGACACAAGCGCATGTGCTTCGGTGCAGACCGGTGTGGGGAGGTGCACCCTTCCCCTCCACGTCTCCGTCTCCTGCTCTTTGTGTAGCAACCCCTAACGCACGCCTCTGCTTTACCCTAAAGTTTTTCCTTCCCCAGGATCCAGAAATGCTGTTCTCCTGACACAAGGAGGAAGGCTTTTCTTTTGCTTGCCTTTCCTTATTTCACCAAAACCATGGAGATAACAATATTTAATTTTATTATTAATGATGTCCTTTCAAATGAACCCATTTTGTTGAGCCTTCTTTTTCCTGAGTAAGTTATTGAATTTGTCTGAACATGAGCTCTAAAGCACAGGAACAACAATGATCTTTTCTTTTTACTCTGCCTTGCTTCTCTTGGGTGTCTTTGCTTCTGTCAAGGGGTAGACTTGAATCATCCCAAAGAATTGTGTTGGGGTTGATGCATTTTGGAATACATGGAATGAGCATTTTAGTTGGACATTTTTTCATCTGTGTTCTGGATGTACACGTTCAGAAAAGAGGAGCCTGACCTCAGAATTTCCTTGTATTTATAAATCTGTGCTCACTAGAATATTATGTGCATTACTTTTCATTCTTCTATCCAGAATCTGAGTAGTAATTGACACTTCTCAACTCTAGGTCTGAAAACATATATAAATACATTGGACATGTAATAGCTTTAATTTTACTTAAACAGATGAGGCAGAAAAGCCAGAGGAAAATGAAGCCAGAGGCTGCGCTCTTGTCATGGTGGGGAAAAAACCAGGGAGCTGGCAGCAAACAGGAGAGTCTGCATTAATTTCTGGGATGCAGGCAGTCGCTGATGCTTTGCACCCCTGCCCCCACCTGCGATCTGGGCAGGGGTCAGCAGGGGCCCAGCCCTGCTCCCAGGGGCTCCCCAGGCAAGAGTGAGTCTTGTTTCTTTGAAGGCCACTGGCTGCACTGTCACTGCTGCTGCCGGGTCCCTGGGCGAGGAGCAGGTTTGAAGCCTGGAGTCAAAGTGCAATAGGGGTAAAAAGGCTCCTCCCAGGAGAAGGTGGCTTGAAGAGGCTCAGAAGATGACAAATCTGTTAAGTTCTTACTACAACGTCTAGAAGCAAATTCTAATCCATAGAAACGATGAGAGGAGAAGCTGACAGTCCATCCCAGCTTTCTAGAATGACTGTTTCCAGAGTTTCCCATGTTCTGTGGCCTGGATAACAAGTGAAAGTGGGATGTAAACAGCAGATGTGTGCACTGCCTTTGTGAGGGCTCTCTGTGTAGTGACAGCTGGCCGTCTTGCTTCTGGAGAGGAGTAAGCATTTGGGCTATAAAGCTTTCACTGTGGTTTGAGGAAGGCCTAGTGTTGTTCTGTCACTCTAAAAACATTGTGTTTTTCCTAAAGGAGCTTCAAAACAGTGTTGCTGATAAATTCAGCTTAGCTTTGCCTCAGACTCCGTGGAAGATCAAAGCATTTCCTTTATAAATCAGTTTCCCTTTTCACAGACATATTGTGATACCTCTGTGTTAACAAATGAGTTAGGGATATTGTCTGAATTTCCCTGTGCTTATCCTAGAAGCCAAATACTTGAGAGCAGTTTGGAGTGTGCTCAGAATCTGAATATTGATAGTTCAGCTCAGTGTCGTGTTGTGTTCTCCAGCCTCCACATGCCTCTCAAAATGTCTCCCTCATCCAGCCACCATCTAAGGATGTTAACCTCTGGAATATAAGGGTTGAAGGTTATTCTTCACTATTGTAGT
>JANHGN010022671.1:0-56352 GCA_024605025.1 Megaceryle maxima | reverse complement strand
GCTGTGAGACCGTAAATTTATATTGTCTCCCAGTGTCCTGTTGTTTTCCCCCCCCCCCCCCCCCCCCCAAGAAGCGTGCTGCTGGTAGTTCTATTCTACTCTGCTCAGTGTGTTTGTAATGTGCCTTGTGTCTCATCAGTCATGGGTATTGGGAAACAGTGGCTAAATGTTTATGACTTAGGATTAAATGCTAAAATATAACTATATAGATCCACTAGGCATTTTGGGTCCCAATCTTGTAACTGCTTCAATAGGGAGAGGTGCTTCTTTCAGTTTGCTTATTGGGATTGTTCTCATGCTGGGAGCAGCTTGTCTGGGTAAGTACTTGTAGAATTGAGCTTATGAACTTAAGATGCTTATGAAAAAATTACAGGTCTTCCATAGCACCAGGTTATGGGCTACAAATCCAACTTTGTTAGCATTCCATATTTTTTCTGACTCGGTCATAAAGAGCTATATTTAACTGATGTTTTGGATCCACCTTAATCCAAATCCAAGGGTTTACTCATAATATATGTTATAGGACAGGGAAAAAGGTAGTGATAATTGTAGTGTCTGTGTGCCTTGCAGAGGACATTGATCAGTGCAAGTATCTAATCAGTATTGTTCTTTCAGCTTCTTCCCAAGCTTCTGTTTGATGTTTTCTTCCTGGAAAGGCGATTTTAAAAGGAGCAAGGCCTGATTTATTGATATCACTTTCTTTCTCTCTTCAGTGGAAAGATGTATGAGTTCCATGCAAACTGGTACCCAGATGGTCAAACTCCGTGGCAGTTCCAAAGGGCTGGTCCGTTTCTATTACTTGGATGAGCACAAGTCCTGTATTCGCTGGAGACCCTCTCGGAAGAATGAGAAAGCCAAAAGTGAGTGTCAACCCCAGAACCTTTCTTCTGATTCCTCCTAGGGTCTTGCCCTCTTGTAAACAAACAGTTAGGAAGGATTTGGTTCATTCATGGGTGATCAAGAAGAATGTTGTACTGGAATTCAAAGGGCAGTAAATGACTTTTTGATGAATAGTTTATGAAGATTAAGTTGCTGTCATTAGCTATGCAGGTTGCAGTAATGGAGTAAATGAGTTGCAAGCAAAACCTGTGTGAACTGGGACTTTGCAGTGTGAGGTTTGGGCCCTTTCTCTGAAGGATTTCTCTGAGATAAATGCAGCCTGTCTGGCCTGGGGTGTGCACGCAGCCGTTAATGAACTACATGCTTTTGTCTTTCTAGTTTCTATCGACTCTATTCAGGAGGTTTGTGAGGGGAAGCAATCGGAGATCTTTCAGCGCTATGCCGATGGCACTTTTGATCCCAACTGCTGCTTCAGCATCTACTATGGAGACCATATGGAATCTCTTGACCTGGTATCTTCCAGCGGAGAGGAAGCACGCACCTGGATCACAGGGCTAAAATATCTGATGGCAGGGATCAGTGATGAAGACAGCCTCTCAAAACGCCAAAGGACCAGAGACCAATATCCTTGTTCTACTGTCTGAGGGTGTTTTCCCTAGTGGTGCAGAGCTATCCACAGCACAGGGGCTCCTTTAAGTATTTGTTTTGCTAAAAGTAAACACTAGGCTCAAAGCTTCAAAGTGGTTCCCATTGTATTCCCTGTTTCCAGAGACAGAGATGAGGAATCCCTGAGGAGGATTGATCTGGGCAAGATCTGGAGATGACTGGAGTGGACTGAAGAACACGCAGGTCTGTTCTTTCACCTGTTACTCCTGGTGTAAAGCTGCCCATTTCATTTGGCTGTACAGGACAAAGTGTGGGGCAACATGCAGTTTGCTCAGAAGTTAGTTCTCCTGTGCTGTCGTATGACTAAAGAGCATCTGCAGCGTGTTGAGCATCGCAAGTCTAGAAACTGCTACTGAAATACAGTAATAAGATAGATTGCCCAGTCTCGTATACAGCCTTTCCTAACATGGAAAAAATCACATATATGTATTGTCCAGTAATATCCCTTACTATTCCCTGCTGTTCCTTAACTCCTGTTCAATGTGGTTGAAGCAGACCTTTGATGAGGCAGATAAAAATGGTGATGGCAGTCTGAGTATTAGTGAAGTGCTCCAGCTAATGCACAAACTGAACGTGAACCTACCCCGGCAAAAAGTCAAGCAAATGTTTAAGGTAAGAAGCTAAAATGTTGTTTTGTTTGTTTTTTTTTTTTCCTGGAAGAACAAGGGTTGAGCTGCTGGAGCAGCAGTTTAACATGAAACATAGTAGGAGAGATTGCAAATACTTCAGCAGCTGGTTTGTTTCCACTCTGCTGAGATACACTACACAGTCCATTTGTTAAATTGAAAGGAGCTCCAGAAAAGCATCATAGCTAAATTGCTATTCATAGAAAAAGGCATTACATCAGGTACCTTCTGGTGTTACATAACACAGACACACAGCACAAAGATATTTTTTTTTCCCATTATACTTGTTGATCTGAAACTCAGTCACGTTTTCTCCTCTGATCACATTCTCTCTAACAAATATTATTTAGTAGTTTCCAATATCCTCCAATAACTGGTGCTAAGAGGCTATCCAGCATGCAAAGTTCCCTATCTGTCATGGCTTTTGCAATGCTAAGAGCTATTTGTTTGACGCTGCATTCTACTGGCTGTGACCCAACTTACTGGGCAACGGACCGGTGGAGATCTGTACGCTCTTGTCATCACCCAGTCTGGTGTGTGAGGGACCTAAGCAGAGGTGAATCAATAGTGTTCAGCCTAGTAAACTACTGGGAACTACTGTGACTTTTTCACTACACTGAGTCAGGGACATCTCACATAATTTTCCAGCAGCTCTGGTATTTCCAAGAATGTTCTCTTGAAGAGGCTGTGAGAGATTGTTTTAGAGAAAACTAAATCTTGCATTTCAGTAGCACTGAAAGGGGTCAAATAGCTCTCTGCCAATGGCTTTCTAGACCTTCTAAATCTGTCCAAGGCATTACGTGTAGCTGAATACAGAAGTTTTGCCTAGCTTAAGGTAGAGAAATGTTCTAAGCCCGACTTCACAAAACTGAAGTGGCAATAAGTGAGTTGCCTAAGGGCACACAAAGATCAGTGGCAAGGCAAAGGTACTTCTGTGCTCTTTTGGTGCTTGGAGGCTGAACCATCTTGTATTCTAAGCATTTACAGAGGTGGTACAACTCCTGGGCAGTTTCAAATCAATTTAAGACTGATTAAAGATCTCTTAAAGTTCGTGCCTTCCTTTTCCAAAGTTTTTCTTCTCGTTTTGAGCAATTTTTCCTGCTTTGATAAAGTACTTACGGAATGAAGCTGCCTGAACACACATTTTTTTTTCCTGTTGCTGTGTGGCTAGAAGACCACTTTGAAACAGCTAGTCCTTTTGATATTGCCAAGTGTAAAAATTCTTGGTTTATGTTTAATCTTTATTTTAATGTGCTAGGACAAAACCATTAGAAACCTTCAGTCTTATGAAATGGAAACCTGAAATCGTGTCAGTCTTCGGAAACATTTTACTGGTTCACACTAGTGAATTATTATGGCCTCTTAAATTATAGCAGAAGAGAGTTAGAGAATAACTTGGGGAAAGTGTGTAACTTGGAAATCTTCTGACTAGTTTAACGGGAAAAAATAGGCCTTGAAACATTTTTTTTTCTCTTCCATGGCTGCATGTATTTATTCTGATGCCTCTGGGTTGAAAATATTTTTGACTTACATCTCTTTCTGCTCTTTCTTTCATCCTGCTGACAGCTGATGCTGAAGCCTGCCTGGTTGCATCTTATGTGTAATGTAAATTCCTTTGTGGGTCCACAATGGTAAAATATGCTCAAATGGAGCATGGAAAACAGGATAACTCTGTGAACTGCAGCAACTCAGGGTTATGGGGAAGGAAGGAAAGGTTACTGGAAAGTTTCCAGTAATCAGTTGATACAGGTTATCCTGGTGTATGCATCAAGCTAATACTTCACCCATCATTTGGGTGGGTTATTTTTTTTCAGAGCAGAAAAATACTACAAAAAAAAAAAAGAGTTTAGCTAGAAGGGAAATGTAAACAGAACTTTAGAAGTACAGTTAAAATACTTCAGCCTTTTTTCTGTGTTACTGAACAAAAGAGAAGTAGAAGGTTTATAGCACAAATGCCCCAGGAAGCTGGGCACTCATTTCTCTGGGGCTGTTCTTCCTATGCCAGCCCTCATTTCCATTGCCATTTGCTGTTTCTGTTGCATAAAATTTATGTGGGCCAGAATGACTTTTGAAAGTCGCTTTGTCCACGCTTTGCACACCGCTGAGTCACAACGCCGCAGACGTTTCTGAATAGAAAAAGAAATTTTTTAATGGAATGAAATGCTAGTCACCAGGAACCTGCAAATACCCCTCCTCTGCCTTTGCTTTGGGAAGAAAAAAACTTTCTCTCTCACTTCTGCAGGTGAGAAATGATCCAGTTGATGGATGAAGACCTGTAGGTTTATGACCCTCGCCAATTTTACGTGAGGCTGTTGCATTAAACAGCAGTTTGTGCGAAACAAGTGCCCTCTGCCAACTGAAAATCCTTTTAATTCCAAAAGTGCTGGCTCTTGGGATGTGGTTGTCATCCTGTCTCTGCAGGAGTGCGTGCTGCTGTGTCAGCTCCTCGGGGTTTCTGCACACAGAATTGTTACCCTGGGGGCAGGCAGTACCCTGTGAGAGTATTGGAGGTGGGGACTTCACAGCTATTTTAACTTTTCTGATCCAGTGTCTGGACAGAGAATGTACCTTAAGAGACACCACGTGTGTTTAGGTGCCTGTAAATCTCACAGTTGGAACAGCAGCTGTTTGAGCACTGCCTCATGTTTACTGCAAAGTCATGCTGGCCTAGTGATCGCTGGAGTTTTAGTGATTCCATACTGGGACACATTCCAGGATCAAAAACCTTTTGGGAATCATGCACCTATAGCCAGAGAAGACCAAGAGCTTTTACCCATTGCTTCATTTTTCTTCATTTTTTTTTTCCTCTTTCAGACCAGCAAATATTAAGCTTATGGATGTAGCTCAGTGAAGAATTGAATTTAAAAACTCAAAATGAGTCGACTCAAGTGTCTCTCTTTCCAAAATGAACAGTTAGGTTTCCTGGGGAGACATTTGCACTTACTGTAGGCTGCGTTCTGGTTTCTCTCTTTGTAATCAGGGACAATTACCACAGGTATCGGGTGCTTTAGAAATGCTATTACCAAAGAAGAATAGGTTTGCTTTTTTCCCATGCCATGCATAATTGAAACAGAGCTGGTTTCAACTGAAAATATGATTGATATTTGGTAGCTTAGAATCCAAATATTAAGCAGCCTTGCAGTTAAAAATTTAATTTCTCAGGTAATGAAATAGCTACACTAAGTATTTTAAGATATAAATAGGGTACATTATACGTAGATCTTGAAGAAAGTTACCTTGAATATTAATTCTTCTATTTAAAAAAGTCATGACTTGACTGAAAAAAATCTTGCCATACTTACAACAGGAAAAGCCATTTTTATTAGCTGCTTCTTGCTCACAAATGCATTCATATTTTCACCTGGGGCTTGTGCCTAAAGCAGCTTTAACTATGACTTGCTGACTCCTCATTCTTCCGGTCGCTTCCTCCCTAACACTGTCAGCTACAGGCCCTGAAACTGCTGAAGTGCGAGCCCGGGAAAGAGACAAACCGGCGAGGTCTGTCAGGGTTCCAAAGCAGGGAGCAAGTGCGGGGTATCCTTTGGGAACAGGGAGAGAGGAGGCTGTTTGTGTAAGCTTTTCAACATCTCCGTGGGTGCATTCGAATAAATTGCAGGGTCATGGCAGTTCTTTGGTCGTGGGAGGTGAGGCCAGCTTGCCAGGATTGGAGTGCTTTGGGAAGGCTGCTCAGGGCTGCGGTCGCGAGAGCTTGTTATCAGCGTTGCCTCAGCTGATCCAAGTGCACATAAATGGCAGCATGTGAAGGAAATTCAGTGAAAAATATGAAGAATTGGTAAAAGCTTGCCTGGTTTATTTGTTGTTTTAAATTTTGTGGCCTGAAATGTGCTTAAACAGGTCTACAGTGAAGGTGAGCAGAACAATGTGCTTGACAATTCCTTTATTGAGAACAAAGTAGGATGTGCTGGATAAGCATTTTATTTTCATAAAATATGCGCATGCTGTCTGTCCTGTTTGGGAAACATTGCAGCTTTCCTTTTTTTTGCTTTCCCCTGGCAGAATTTCTCTTTCATTTTTTCATGCTTCTGGGAACAGGCTTTTAGGAAACACAGTAATTCCATAATCTCTCCTCCAAATAGTTATATCATTGGGTGGATCCCATTGTGATCAGGCTCTCACAAGATTACTTTGAAGAAATTCTATCTCCACTGGGTGCAAACAGTAAGTAGTATCACTGATACAACAGAGGGTGGTTTAGATCGCACAGGATGGGGCACCTGACCCCACAAAGTAAAGAATCAAGAAACTTGCGTGTTGTAGGGGATAGATACACCAGAGAACACCGTGCCATTTATTGATGAGTTTTCCTTTACTTGCAAAATTAGTGTTCTTGCAGATCTTACTAGTTTATGACAGCTATCCTCCCAAACCCCTGATAGAAAGTCAGTTTCCAGATGACTTGGGTTCTGACGATCTCAATAAAATATGAATGGGTAATTCTGCCAGACACACATATGTTCTGTTACCTGTTGCAGGGTGCACTGTCTTACTTCATTGCTGTAGATAGAAGAAATCCTTCAAGCAGGCTTGCTTCCCTGTGGAACTTTAAAGACCTTAAAAGTTGTTTCTTGGCCCATGTGCTAACGCATACGGTTAGGAGGTTCAGAGGGGAAAGCTGTGCAAAGCATTCATGTGACAAGCATCGGCCTGGTAAATCAAATCAATCTGTTCTAGCAGGCCCTGCAATGAGGAGTAGCCTTGTCAGGCAGTACCAACCTGCATTTAAAGTCAGTGGTGCTTTATTCTCCCAGAGGAATTTGTTTAAAGTTTGTGCAGGCTGCTGCTGGGCAGTCGGGTATCTCAGTGCCTTGTTGCTGTGTCGTGCAGGAGGCTGATACGGATGATAACCAGGGCACGCTGGGCTTCGATGAGTTCTGTGCCTTCTATAAGATGATGTCAACACGACGTGATTTGTACCTGCTAATGCTCACCTACAGCAACCACAAGGACTACCTAGATACAGATGACCTGAGACGCTTTCTGGAGATTGAGCAGAAGGTAGGCTCTTGGTCAGAACAAGCTGGACTATTTCTGGTGCGTGGTAATTTGCCAGAGCAGCAAATGGCAAGGCATCGAATATCTGTACCACGAGGACATTCGTCCATTGGAACAGGTTGTCTGGAGAGGTTGTGCAGCCTTCATCCTTGGAGGTTTGAGGACCAGACTAGGAAATGCCCTAAGGTAACTGATGTCACCCTGCAGCTGACCCTGCTTTGAGCAAGGCTGACTGACTCCCTGATGTCCCTGAATGATCCCATGATCTTCCATCTAGTGACTTGTGGAAGATTCTGAAGTGAGGAAGAATAACTGGACAGCAAGATGAAGTCAGTGCAGGAACAAATGCATTGACCTATCTCTTGCCTTTTTCCTCCCATGATCTCTTTTGAAGCTGCATGCCTGTAAGTCATGAATCTCCATCAGTTCAAACATTGTCTAAGAAATTAATGAATAAAAAAGCCACTTATTTTTTTTTTAGAAAAGTGGGCTATACTTCCATTTGATTGGTCAATTGATCTTCCAGATGGTGAGAGGAAACTGAACATTTGCCACAGGACACAAAGCAGCTCAGCTAATCACTGATGTGGACAGCTCATGCCTGTGGGGCTTCTCTCCCTTCCCTAGTGCTACCTTTTCTCATCCAATATGTTCAGGGAAAACAAGCGTTCATTCTGTGTGTTTGAAGCTGCACCAGAAAAAGCTTCTGTTGTTCCAAAGCTTTATCTTTTGAACCCAGCAAACCTATAATCTATGGGCAAAGAAGGGGTTAGGGATTTTTAATTCTTCCTCTTTTACTTTATTAGGTTTTAAATTACTCCTAGAAAAGGCATTGATCTGGTAGCAGATATGCTGGTGGTTTTATTTCCCCCTAAGCAAAAGATTCCATGTTGCCAAACCAGTCATCAGCTTGGTCCCTTTACTGGCAGTCCCCTCTGGTGACAAGGGCTGTGTTTTCATGGGTCATGTACAGCATCTAATAAAGAGGATTTGCTGGACCACTCAGGATAATAATTAGAGGATAAATCAGCAGTAAATATGCAGGAATATTAAATATTAGTGTTAAAATTGAATTATGAAAACATTGCAAGGTAAAAAGAACTACAGCTTATGATAAATGGGCCTTTTCTAACAAATGACAGTGCTTACACAGATAAATTATTCCCCTTTCTACTCTTTCAGTTGAGAATGCAAAGCAACCGTGAAGTTAGCCCATTTCCTCAAGGAGCTTTCTGAGGGCATTATGTCTGCTGCTCCATTGTCCTGCTAGTAACTGATTTTTCTGTCTGTTTCATAAAGATGAGCAATTTTTTTGTTTTATTTTAAAGTAAAAGCCCTTTGGTAATGCAATTTAATCCTTTAATCGTGCAAGAGAAGAAATCCCATTGGTCTGTGACAAAGCTTGTTCTGTTTGGATGTTCTGTGTGCCTAATAACACTCTAACCAGATCTGACCTACAAAGCAGAACTGTCTTTATTGGCTGGGATCAGGCAGCTGCCAATAGAACAGAAACTTTTCACACAGTGCTCTGGTTCTCATCTGACCTGACACTGATTGACAGGAGTGAAAATCTCACTGGGTAACTGGAAATCCGTAGTACCTCTATGGATAATCTGGCCAGCTGTTTAACTGTATACAGAGAAAAGAGCTCAGAGAGGCTGTGATTACTGGTTAACAGTTATATTTTGCTACTTTTACAGATGACAGATGTGACTAAAGAACACTGCCTGGAAATCATCAACAAGTTTGAACCGTGCCTGGAGAACAAGAAGGAGGGAGCTCTGGGGATTGATGGTAAGTTGGCTGGTGTAGCTTTCGTAGGAGAGAGGCAACTGTTTAAATCCTCATGAGAATATTGCTTTTGTTTGTGTTTATCTTGTCATGATGTACAGAGTGTGCTTTTCAGCAGGGTTTTGAAAAAACCCTATTATTTGCTGAGGAACCTAAACTTCCATTGGCAATCCGTGGAAGCTTTTTAAGGGTACATATTGTGATGAAGCAGCAGCCATTGAAGGTCAGCTTGTGATGGATGTGTCTTTATTTGTGCTTTTGGAAAATACAGTAGAATTTAGTTGCATCATTCCTGCAGGTATTTCTGAAAATCCTTTAAGTTTTAGTAAAAGGAGTGATCTGATCCAGAGTAAATGTGTGAAGTGGGATGATAGATGAAATTTCCTAGAAGCACGCTTGCATGACTTCTGCAGCTGAAGCCTTTGCTCTGAATATAATGGTCCTGGACCATCATGGTGGTAGCTGTTATTTGGAGAACTGGTTCTAAATCATTTCCCCAAAATAGTAAATCTGCCAGATTTTATTGACTCCTGACAGATTTTATTGACTCCAAGGACAAAGTACATTCCTCAGGAGCTGGATTCCACAGAAGAGTTCTAGGATTTTTGTAAATCAGTCTTGGCCATTTCTGGGGGCCTGTTGTCATACTGAAAAGTTGCAAAGTATAAATTCAGTTTGGTTTAGTGCCTGAAGAAGTGGGTAGTTTCTGGTATATTCTGTAAGGTGTTGGGGTTTCTTCTGAGAAATGCTGGTTGCTTAGGATGATTTCAGGTCTGTTCTCCTTTTAGACTAAACTTTCAATTTATTTTAAAGCCTTATACTAACACGGAGTGAGTGAAGCAGTTGACATACTCTTTATTTTTCTGGTGCTTTACAGTCAGTGGCAGTCCAATAAATAATAAATAGTCAGGTTCGTTATCTTGCCTTCCTCATAGCTAGAAAAGTAAGAGTGGGCTTTTCAAACAGTTGTAGTTTTTCATACAGGAAAAAAAAAACAACTTTTTTCTATAGAATAGCTTTGCCTGAGAATGGATGATAAAACAGGTAAGAGCTTAGGGTTAAGATTAGAGAGCCAGTCCAACACAGGTGACATTCTGCTGGGTGTCTGCTACAGATTTCCTGGTCAGGAGAAGCAGAAGATGAGGTTGTTTTGTGACAGCTGGAAAGAGCTTCACATTAGCAGGCTGTGCTCCTGATGGGAGACTTTAACCACTCTGGTATCTTGCTGGAAGCACAACAGAGCAGAACTTATCTAATGTAGAGCTTAACTAATGCAAGAGATTTCTGGAGTATATTGATGGTAACATCCAAACAGAGGTGACTGGGGAGCTGACAAGGGGCCCACTTCTGGCTTGCGTGCTGACAAAGAAGAAAGAACTGCTTAAAACCCATAGATTTATATCTGCATGTATATACATGTATGCACACCTGTGTGCACACACGCACAGAGAAGTTATTCATGTCTTGTCTTTGCGTGTAGTCGAGACTTTAGATCCCTCTTGTCTTCCAGAAAACAAATTGAGTGTTGCCTAGGGAGAGGGAACCACAACAGCTCTGGAAACCAAAGCTGTATTTTTATTCCTCAGATTGGTACAGCCAAGCAAGAACATCCTGCCCACACTTAGAGGCACTTCAGTAGTAGTAAAATCATAGTACACTGGGTTTTGCCCATTCATCGTCATTCATGTGCCTGCGTTGCCTTGCTGCGCTGTCCTCAGCGGTGGTGGCTTTTATCACCAAGCACCTGCGACTGGCCTGTGACAGTTACCTCGCTCAACACAGCCTCACAAAAAACCTCTTACCTTCCTTTGTGGATCTGGATGAAACCCTGTGTCAGTATGTTTTTCCTGAGTGTATCTACTGGAGGTCTATGGTGCACACTGCTGATGTAGCTCGATTCGTTCGTATTTCTCCATCCTAGGGCTGACAGATCCAGGTAGTGTGAACTCATTATAACAATTTTGATATTAGATTTTAACAAGTGCCTAAAGCCAACAATAGAGTTGTTACAGAGGCTGCCCTAACAGCGGCGTGTGGAATTAGTCTTGTAGCAGCTGATAGGTTTGTGGTAAGAAGAAATGATTCATCTGCCGAGAGCAATTGGCTCTGTGTTTGCTGACACACACTGCGCCCTTTCAATTGTTCATGGTATCTGCTTCAGACTGTGTCGGGCCACTAGGAACTGTCTCTAGGCAGTACAATACCATCTATCTTTCCACTCCTGTCACTGAGGAGCAATGCCAGGATATGAGCACAGGTCTGTGGAGTCTTTTATCTGCCATGTGACTCTTGATGTCCCGTCGGAGTCTACTGACAAAAATTATAAGCCTAAAATGTCAGGTTTGGATTAGACAGACATATTTTTATTCTGGAAAGGCAGAGCAGGGAGATGTACAAAGCAACTAGAAATTTCTTGAAAGCAGTAATCACAAGTGGTCATTGTGACGTAGTGGTGCTGTTTAGTTATCTTACTTGTTCATGAATGTGTTGGGGAATGTAAGGATGGATTTCCAGGCTGGTTTTGGGAAGTCTACAGCCAGCAGAAGAACAAAACTGTATTATTTATAGTCTTGTTTGTTTACAGGTTTCACAAATTACATGCGGAGTCCATCGGGGGACATATTCAACCCAGAACACTACCAAGTGAACCAGGACATGAGTTTTCCTTTGAGTCACTATTTCATTACCTCTTCACATAATACCTACCTCATGGGAGATCAGCTGATGTCCCAGTCTCGGGTGGACATGTACGCGTGGGTGCTGCAGTCCGGCTGTCGTTGCGTGGAAGGTAAAGATCAAAAAGGAATCACGAGCAGGCTCTGCAGTTTTGTTTCTCCTCGGTAGAGGAAGACTCAGGACTGTAATGCTGTGCTATGGCATCTCGCTTCCTGTCATCACTCTCCCCAGCACTTGTTAAAAGGGGATCTTTTTTTTCTTGGGGCTTTCTCAAAGAAACAGCACAGTCATCTGTACACAGTAGAATGGCAGGGCCAGGAAGATTTTTCAGAGGAAGGACATTCAGCACAGTGATAGAGATGAAGGGTGGGAATGAACCTATACCCTGCTGGCTTGGGTACGTGTCTGGCTGGTTGCTGAAGGGAATTGCAGGGTCTCCTACTCTTCCACAGATGGTGGCCACAGATGTTACTTGTCTGATGGGTGTCATTGTTTCTATTCTACAGTTGACTGCTGGGATGGGCCAGACGGTGAACCAATTGTCCACCATGGATACACTTTGACTTCCAAAATTCTCTTCAAAGATGTGATTGAAACTATCAACAAATACGCCTTTATCAGGAACGAGTACGTATGCAGGCTGACAGCTTCCATGGACTGGAGTGTTCCCTGGCATCCTTACAGCGAGGCAAAACCGACTGTTGCTTTTTCTTGATAGGCGTTGATGCTCAGAGTCATCAGTTTGGTACCAAACAAAACATAGTTTAGATTTGCAGGTGTCCTCTTTCCCAGCACAGACTGGAGTGCATAGCTGTTGGTAGGCTGCAAATTCAGAGAGGAGCTGGCTCCAGCCAAAGGCAGAAATTTAACTGTAGTCTTCAACTGGGGAAGGTTTGTCCTGCGGGCATTGTCTGGCTGAAAGGCTCATTTCTCCTGATGAGGAACTAATGAGGGCCAGATGTCAGGATAGACATCTTTTTATTCATAATTACTTTTTAATTAATGAATCTCCCATAATTCAGCCTTACAAAATGGCACTGTACACGGGCTTTTGTGCTCATCCTAAAAATGCCTCATCTCTAAACAGCAATCCGTCTTCAGTGTTCTTTTATATGCAAAAGGGCTGAAGCATGATTGGAGAGTTGAAGGCACCAGCTATTTAGGTTTGCCTTCTGACTGGCTTGCTAGAATCAATTTGATAGGAAGTGGAGGTCAGGACTGGGTGGTGTAGGAAGGCAAAAAGTGTCCTCGGGATAAAAAAAAATGGATCAGATTGAAGAAGTTTAATTATCCTGTGGCTGTCCAAAAATTGACCATTCTTTCTGGAGTGAGTGGGGGGCTATCAGTCCTGTGCCCACACTGGTTTACCTGCCCACTGTGGGTGTCATTGCTGGTGATGCCTGTTACAGGACTGGCTCAGACAGTAATAACCCTTATCTTCTTAATGCTATAAAAGCTAAATTTGCAGCTGATGATGCTTATGTTTCTGCCAGGTACCCTGTTATCTTGTCAATTGAGAACCATTGCAGCGTCATCCAGCAGAAGAAGATGGCTCAATATCTTACAGAAATTTTGGGAGACAAACTGGATCTGTCTTCTGTGCGCAGCGATGATTCTACCAAGCTCCCTTCACCAGCAAGTCTTAAAGGAAAGATCCTGGTTAAGGTAAAAGCCTCCTTTGTTTGTTCCATCCCTCTTTTTGTTTGTGATGATTGTGATTTCTGCCTGGTCATCACTCATACCCCGATTTAAATCAGTTTACAAAAAGCAGTCTTTAAGAACCTGGTGTTTAAGGTTCTGAACAAATGTCTTCTCAGTCAATAAGAACCTGCTTCCATACTTTGAATAATTCTTCTTTTTGCCCCCCCCCCCCCTTTTTTTTTTTTTCTTGTCTTTTAAATGTGTGATAGCAAGAGCTGCCTGCTAACCTGCCTGTGTCATCATTTTATCTTCTAGGGTAAGAAACTTCCAGCCAACATCAGTGAAGATGCAGAGGAAGGTGAAGTTTCTGATGAGGACAGTGCTGATGAGATTGATGATGACTGTAAACTAATGAATGGAGATGTAAGTTAAGGGACTGTTTGAATGTAAACGTATGTTAAGTTTTCCCTTCCCAGTGAGAAGGAACCTCGTATGAGTTCTCTGAAGTGTGGATGTGGTCTAATCTTTGGGATTCATCACGGGTCTTTTAGGTTCTAAACCTTCACAGGGACAGATCTGACATAAGTGCATAGTAGGCAGCACCAGTTCTAGTGGTTATGTTTCAAGTTCGGAATATTGTACCTTTGAATATTTTAATAGTAATATCTCATGATTCTTTATTGCATTACAATGTTCTTCCCTTCCAGTGCAAAAAAGGACAGAAAAAAATTCTACTTATGCCAAATTGTGGTCATTGTTACAGAACATCCCTTTGGTTTGCTGAATGATGAGGTTTTTACTGTGAGGGGGTGTTAAAAGGGTGATCATTGTAAGCTCTGCTTGCTGCAGTCTGAAAATCCCTTTTTTCTTCAGCCTTTTTAGAAGTTAATTTTTTTTGTCACTTTAATCTTCTGGCAAGTGACATTGCATCTTACAGAAACAATATAAAATACATAGCAAAACCATTTACTGACATAAACTAGATTGCCTCGGAGAGATTCCATTTTCAATCCAGTCTCCCTCAGGCTATTTCCTCATTTTCTATTATAGATTTGATCCTTTTCATATAACGATCCTTCTCAAATAACGAGAAACTTCTTTATGAATAAGTCTACTGAAGGGGAAAGAGAATTTGTTTGGCTTTTTTTTTTTAAGTTGTTATGCTTTAGCAAATCACTTTTTACTATTTTAAAGCTGAGACCTGTGATGTTTTAATTCTTCATGGTTTTTGACACTTTCTTGTTGCACGATGCAGCTTTTCAAGTGGAAGGTGGTGTAGAGCCAGCGGTGATACAGTTGGGTCCAGCTGGCTTTCCACCAGCTTAGGAAATTATAGCTTGTTTCATGAGAAATTTAATGGGCAATTCTTGAGGCCTATGGAGAAAACACAATCTGTCGCCTCTTAAAAGACCTGGGATTGTGAGTTTATGCCTCATGGATGAAGAAGAAAACTCTGGATTTGCATTTCTGCTTCCCTCACTTCCTCACTTTAGACTAAGTCTGATACTGAGCTGCAGGTAACTGCTTCACATTATGCAAATGAAGAAGCTTTTTTTCCTTTTACATATAACATTTTAGTTTTCATTCATTCTGGCTGCAATTTTTTCATCACTACCCACTAATGATTCTGTTTTGTTTGTAGGCATCTACTAATAGGAAAAGAGTGGAGAACATTGCGAAGAAAAAACTTGACTCGCTGATAAAAGAATCCAAAATCCGTGACTGTGAAGATCCAAACAATTTTACGGTTTCCACTCTACCATCAGCAGGAAAGGCTGGTCTAAAACCAGACAGTAAGAAGGTGAATATATTTTATTGTACTTTACTTACCCCTAGAGCTGATTGTTTAGTTTATCTGGGTAGCTACAGAGTACTAGTATTTCATAACAGTAATGTTTGTTCTTTCCAAGGTTGATGTCCATAGTTTGGCTTTTCAATGTCTTGAGACTCCCCAGTAAAGGCAGCTCAGTTTACCTGGGGTGTCTGCAGCTCTCATAGTGCTAATGAAACTAAAGAGTGCTCAGCACTTCCCTGAAAACAAGATCACCTGAGTCACAGGAGGGATTTTGTGGATTGTATTTGCCATTCGGTTCCCGTCTAGTTAACTAGGACAATACAACTCAAGAATAACCAGGCAGCCAAAACCTTCACCTGGGGTGTGGGAGATCCAGGTTCATGTCCCCAGTCAGACTTAGGTGGAACTGGGATTTTGAAGCTCTGTTTTCTTTATCTTATTAATACCTCATGTTGCTTATATAAAAGCTGTACTACAAGGTAGAATGCTTGGTGCATTTATGTCTGTTTAGAAGAAGCACCTTTTTAATTTGCTGGTAATGAGATTTTCATTTTAGCAGGTTTATGATTCACGCTTGATGCGGAGGGTTAGGCTGTTGTTGCAGGTGAATAATGAAATATGGCAGTCCTTCAAAATGCAAACTGAAATGCTAACCACCTCTTTCTCCAAAGTCCAATCACTTTCTCCAGTGACTTCAGAGAAGGAGGTGTTTAGCATTTCCATTTGTTGTGCTTTATTAGCTCACTGAATAAATCATATATTAGTGACTTGAAGAGCTGAATTCATTCAGTTAATGATGATGATGCCGAGTGAATATCGCTGTCAGATACGCAAAGCTTTTTTCTTACAGCAATTGGAGCATGAAATGTACACACGAAATGACTTCTCAACAGAAAGAATTTTATTTTCCTTTATAAGAGGTGCATATGAAAGTTGGGCTTTTTTCCTTGATTCTCTCCATTCTATGCATTCAAATTTGCATTTTAATTTAATACAAATGCTTATTGATAAAAATGTACTCAGCCCACAGACTACACTTCATGAATCAAGGATTAAAACTAGATGAGAACTAGAATCGGCTTCCTAAAACTTTTCTATGGCCTCAGACAAAAATGATGGCAATTAGAGCTGGGGTGCGAGGTCTCGTTCTCAGCTTGTGTTTAAGAAAAAGCCTGCAGTGGTCTGGTCCAGTTCTGTTGATGCTTTAGGGAGGATTGCTGATGATGTTCACACACACTGTCTGTAGCACTCTATTTGGGCTGCTACATTATTCTTTCCGTTTGGTTGCTTTAGAATAAACTTGAGGATGATGTGGAATCTGGGGAAGACTTCAGTGCCAACAAAAGACAGAGCCGGTCACTGATGGGCAGCTTCTCTAAGCGCAAGGTGAGCCACTTGGCAGATTAGGTCTACAGCAAACGTGTTCTTGGATGGGCTTCTTCTCTGCACACAGTGGTGGAGAGGAATATCATCATTGCCTTGCCTGGCAGAGGATTGGTAACAGACCGTTCATTGAACAGATAGGCTGGGTAACTGGTTATAATTGTGCATAACAGATACTTTCAATTTACATCAAGGTCTAAAAATATCCACAATCTAATTTGAAAAACATAGAAATTCATTTGCACCTTTTACCTGAGGATCTGTGATTCCTTTATGGAAAGTCTCTGACCTTGGGCTGCATGCTCCCCGTGTGTACACGTATCGCTTTGCGATACTGATGTTACAAAAGCTGTCGTTGCCCATTTTCTGTAAGTAATGTTGGCATAACAAAGCAGAATTGTATCCAGCTGCTCAATCTGCATTGATCAGACGGTTGTGACTTTATGGTTTTATTTCCTTGTGGCACAGAAAAAAGGAAGCAAATTGAAAAAGGCAACAAGTCTGGAAGAGGGTGAAGATGATTCGGATTCTCAAGGGAATTTAGCCAGGAGCTCTGTACATTACAGCAGGTTTGTTGACAAGTGATTTGTCAGTTTTGTTTCAAAAAAAAAAAAAAAAACCAACATAAATGTACCTAGAAAACAGATGTGCTTCAGGTCTAGAAGCTGATCGTTGAAGGTTGCAAACATGTGACAGGAATCAGGTAGATCCAGTGTCTGCCATAAAATCATCAGAAGGATCTCTTGGTGCCATTCAGACTAATTAGGAAAGTAGAGTGGACCTTGTATGGGATTTGAGCTCTTACCATCTCATTGAGCTGACGTTCGGGCCATTTGACTGGTGGCCCAGTGAATCCATTAAGGTGGATTTGCAGTGTATCAGGTCCCCAGCTGACCTTTTTTTTTTTTTTTTTTTTTTTTTTTTTCCTGAGCCGTCCTACCTGAGAAGCGCCGCCCCCAAACCCCAAAATCCCATCTCCTGAGCTTAGGGGTCCTCGTTAAAAAAAAAAAAAAAAAAAAAAAAAAAGCTTTAAAAAAGAAAATGCCTCACAAATTAGCAGTAGTTCCCCCTCCTCTCTTTCTCATTTTTCCTTAAATAAAAATGTCTTACCGTATTCCACCTCACAGGACTCGCTGAAGTGACATCGAAGTGTCATTCTGGAATCGGGCGTTTCATTTCTCTCGGGGTTCTGCTCTAGAAATTACACATATCTATCTGAACTATTCTTGGATCCCCTTCAACTTCCGCAACGAGAACAAGTCACAGATTCAAAACACAGATTGACTCAAGGCGGGCAGAGGCAGAGGGAAGGGGACGGAGGAGGCGAGGCGGCTCCGCACGGCATCCCTGCTCCCGGTCCGGGAACCGAGGAACTCGCCTCCCGCCGCCATCCAGCCGTGCGTGGCTTTACAATCGGGGCTAAGGCAGGGCCCTAGGCTACGGAGACCTCCCCTAGACTAGAAATAACTTGTTGTGGAAAACTCTTTTGGAATAAATACGCCCAACGGCGCTGAAAATACCTTAAGACCCAAGCCTAGAGGTTTGCTCATTTCCCTTCGGATTTAGGTAATGGTTAAATATGGAAGGGGTAGGCGAGATCCACACACACACACACACACACACACACCCCCCGCCCCGGCGCACGGTGGCTACTGGAGTTTTCAAACGCGAAAGAGGAGCTGAGCCAGGCGAGAGGGAGGCGACTGCCTTCCTCGCCTGCGTGCCGGTCCTGAGGCTGGTAACCCAGGGAAGATCTGTGGGGCGGGAACCGGCGGCGAGCACGGCAGCGAGTGTCCGCGGCAGGCAGCGCCCCGCACCGCCCGCACCTGCGGGGACCTTCTCCCCGCGCTGCGCAGCCAGGAAGTCCTCTTGCTCCCTTCTGCAAAGAGAAAACAGCTCGCCTCGCTTTACACACACCTTCCGACCCCAAAACACAGTTTTCCAGGTCTAGCCTTGGATTCCTGAAGCAGGCAGGAAATCCCCATGGGGTCTTCGGTATCTTTCTGAGGTAGTTCTGGGTTTCGCTTTCAGACATCTCAGGCCACCATCAACTTCGTTTTGATGACTATAGGGCCGCCCGAAGTAGGGCTCTGCAGTGAGCGAATCGAGGTGTAACACCATTTTCCGTTCAGAAACGGCCGAGACTCACGTCGGACAAGGCAGAAGTAAACTTCAGCCTCCCGCACGCCCAGGAGCATGCTGCCTTTGCGAACAGGTGCTTTTCCTCGCCAGCCCCCCACCCCCGAAGTATTCACAGAAAAATTAGTCACTTTGTGCTTGTGAGCCCGCGTGGAACATAGGATTAGCCTGACTTCGCAAAATTTAAGCAAACACCACCACAAGAAAAACTGTCCAACCTTTTGCGTGATGCTTTAGTAGTGACAAAAAAGGAAATCGTGTTGAAGAACACGACTTAGCACCTTCATTATTGCCGGAAAGTTCCCGGTGCTGGGCACAGCAGTTTTACTTACGGCATCTGTGTACCGCGGTCTCCTTGCTGCGCCTTTGGTTGATTATTCTGAAAATCATTCACGCCGTCAGCTTCAAAAATAAGTGCTGGAATCAGTAGAATTAACCAGAATAAGACAACTCGGTGTAATTTCATGCATGCGTCTTCGTTGAGTCACTGTTTGTGAATTTTTGCAAAACGCTGTTTCTCGTTTGCCTCTAAAATGGGAAGATAAACGAAGAGCCTTTCGGTTACCTCGCTAAAAGGCAAGACTTTGACTATGTGTAACGAAAGCAACAGAAAACATTACTTGTAAATTCCTATTAGCTCTCATAAACAATTCTGACACGGTCACAATAAAATGCACACTCTTCTTTATACATCTAAATTCAAAGCTTATACAGATGCTCTTGCGCGTTTTTAGGTGCGGCGATTTCGGCGCGGAGGATGCTCGCTGCCTGCCGAGGAGCCGGGCGCGCTGCCGGGCTTCGGGCAGCCGGCGACAAGGGCTCGGCTCGGGGCTCTCCCGCGGGCGGCACCGCGCTAAGCCTCTTTATGCGTAGCCCACTTGCAGACGGCACTTTCTCACCTACTGCTTCCTACACTGTTTAGAAGCCTTCAACAAAAACAAGGAAATCGAACGAGTGAATCGAGTGAATGCTTAACTCGCTCCTGTGCTGCGCGGGCACCAGGAACAAGACACCCGGCTCCTGGGCCGCCAGATTTCTCAAACGGCTGGAGGAGAAAGCGCACGGTAAACGGCTTCGCTTGGGATCTGAAAAACCAGCTCGTGCCTGCAAGCACCCTGCCTTCCCCGGGTTTCCTCAGTACGTTTTGCCTTACGCCGCCGGTGAGCACGGGGCAAAGCGGGACGCGGGAGCTGCCGACCGAGGACCACCCCAGGCCGCCACAGGCGCCTTGAGCCGGCTTCGCTCTGTCCCCGGAGGGTGCGCGGCAGGCTGCGGGTGTCGGCCGGGACTGGCGTTACCGGGGGCCGCGAGCTCCTCGCCTCGTCTCGCCGCGCCGCCTGTGTGGGGCGCGGGGCCGCCTCGTGCGCCCGCGGCCGCTGCTGCGCCACGTGCCCGCAGGCGGTGGCTCGAGGCCGGGCGAGGCGGGAAGGGGCCGCGTCTGCCTCACCCCCATGAGGGGAGCCGTCAGGGGAGCCGCCCGCAGCCGCGCACCCCGCCGGCGAGCGGGGGCGGACCGGAGCTCCCCCGCTGCCGCGGCGCCGGGAGCCGGTGCTGCTTTGCACTCCCGGCTCATGCTGTAGCGCGTGAGGTTTTTTTTATATTTCGTGTCGGGAACTTCTAGCTCTTTTTATCTGGAACTCGCTCCCCTCACTCGTTACATCTTGCAACCCAGGAATAACGCTGGGGTCCTATCTCTACGGACCAAGGGACCGAAAGTGCTACAGCTGCTGCAATCAGTAGGTAGGGCCTGAAGGCAATTTCCACTTCTTAGCCTTCGACAGTCGTTCCCAGGGCTCTTTCCATCCCCGAGAGGACCTTACTATCTGTAGTAACAGCACGCTGAACAGAGGCGAAGGGGCTAAACTCTTATTCTTGGTTTATGGTGTGACATCCGTGCTGCACTTCAGTAACTTTAAGATGGTCTTGTGCATGCCGTCATCACCATGAGACTGCTAAAGCTGTGTGACAATGCCAAGTATTCTGTATCCCAGTGTGAAAAAGCTTCATAAAAGCCAACGGTCCTGAGTTGGTTGGGGGATATAATTCATGAGAAGTGTAGGTGGTGGAGGCTGGGAATGGGTTTTAACAGAGCTGCTCTAATGCTTCCCCCAGTGCAAGTGTGATATTCAAAGTTAAACATAAAAAGTTGGTGAGATACACTTGAATGCCATGGTAAGTACATGATCATTTCCCCATAGTGCCGAAAGAGGGGAAAAAATAGAGGGGTTTAAACTCATGTGGGAGTACATTACGGTTGTGCTTAAGACTGAAGAGGCACTCAGCATAATTTACTGCACTGTTCACAGCAGCTGCCTGATGTCACTATGAGAGCTAAGACGACATCACATAAGGCACCAAAGGTGATGGGATGCAGAGATCTTGATGTTCAGAAGTGAAGACTTGAAGGATTGTAACGAAGGATTTAGCTGCTTGATATATGGGGGAGGAGAAGCAATTTGTCTGTGAAAGTCAGGATTGGAAGAAGCCATCGAACAGGGCAATTCTTAGTAACGTACACACATTAAAGTGATAAAATATGAGATCACAGTTCTCCAGAACACTTTCACTATGAGAAGCAACTAGAACATGTAGCACTGTGCATTCCACTGGGAAGTGTCTCTTTAATTTTTGTAGAAATTTTTTTTTGGTAAATATTATTTGTAACATATTCTGCTTATTATACCCCCTCCCCCCGCCAGGATCTTGTCCCTACTTTGTTTCTCTTTATGGGATAAACATGTGCTGTAAAGATGTGAGACATTTATCAGTGATTTTGATAGCAATTGTTTTGATCGCTGGGGAAACCAAAGTAACTTCTGCTGCTCTCAAAGCAGATTAGAAAAGTAATGATCATTGTGAACACAAACTAGAGAGGGAATGTGACAATAGGTTGTGGTGATGAAGGCTGGGATGAAAAGAGGGATTCCAGTTTTGGGAAGGAATGGACCCAGAACTTACCTCCATTATGAACAGAAGAAAGTTGAACCCATGGGTTACAGAACGTAGACTATGCAAAATTGTCTCAGGAGTTTTAGTTCTCATAGTGCAACAGTATACATTTCTAAGAGTATGCCACATTGCTTTTGGTTTTTCATAATTGTGCAGTGAGGTATTAATTCCTGGAAGGGAGGGTGTTAAGCTATTGTATCTTGGATCTAAGAGCTGCATCTTAAATCAGTGTCCACGTATGCATAAGCATGCTTATGTTAACATGTTTTCTCCACTCTGAAGCTGAAACTTCATGCTATATAGAGGTTATGTTGAAAGTCAACTTACCATGTGCCTTTCATTTCATCATTCAGAATTTCTGGTTCTACAGGCTACTGCACAAATGTATTTCACTGATTTTTCTTATGTCTTGAGCTAGTTTCTAAAAAACAAAACCAAAACCAACCAACCAAACAAAAAACCCCACAACCAAACCAAAACCAACCAAGAAAACCCCTCAGATAACTAAAAAAAAAAATATATCAGTACATTTATACTCAGAAAGGTATTTCACAGAACAAAAATGAACTTAACTAAATCCAGAAATCCATTAGTTGATACCTAACTTTCCTCTTCCTTCTCAATATGCACCAAGTCAGTAGCTGGTGCATAATTAAACATAACACTATAGTTTCCACTTAGATTGTACTAACCTCTATTTTAAAGATTGATATATTTTTTTGTTAGTCTCCATGACTACCCTAATGGCTTTCCTAGGGAATTTGCATGATCCTCTACCTTACCTCTACAGGTAATGGAATTAGCAGCACATCCAATCTAAACTGTGGGTATTTTTACACTAACATATCTTTAGGTCATTCTAGCTTAAAATCTAAATGTTATGTGACCATCAAGTTTCACTACGTTACCAGCATAGTCTCTGATACAGAACAGTGATTACATTAAAAACCCCAGAGAAACATGCAATTCCTTTTGTGTTGCAGTTCTATTAAAGGGCTGAGTACTGATTAAGTTCCATTGTACAAGATTCGTGAAGTGGTTTTGTTAAATTTATGCAAACGTCTACATGAGCAACATGAACAAGTAGTTGTTGAGCCGTGACTGTAATACATGCTTCTAAACTTCACAGATGTACTTTCTCCTAACTAGTCATGCTCCCAATTTTTAACAACTGTTGCAAACTTCTCACAGGTTAAAGAAAAGACTGAAGTAAGACCCAGTCTAAAACATAAATGCTATTAGGACCTAAAATATTAACTCTCTGAGCCTGGAGAAATAAGAAAATGTAAATACTGAGGCTTCTCTAGCTAGTGAAGACATTTGATTATCAGATGGGGAAAGCAGAACCATCTTCACTACCAAACATAGAACATCATTTACATGGAAACTGTATATAGCAAGGCATCCCCTTTTCCTATTTCACCTGTCATCTTAGCTGCAGCACCTGCCTCTTTAAGAATCTTAAGTTTTCATGTTTATGTGATTTTTTTGTTGCTGTTGTTTTGGTTTTTTTTGTTTGTTTGGTTTTTTTTTTACCTTATGCTTTTAGCATTCACATTGAGCACTTACAGCCTTCATATAAGATCAAATCTAAGAGAACAGCAATGGTTGTTAGAAGGTCATGCAAGCAAGGTCATGGTGTGTAATGTAATCAGTATGCTTTATTTATTACACGTGGATAAAGGTATTACCACATTGTTGATGATTTGACATTATTCTGGTGCATACAAAAATTATAATACACAGAGGCAAAGTGAGTAGTATAATTTTTGGCAGAATAGTTGCAGAAAAAGCAGGATGATTCTGAACAGCCTTCTCTTGGGCTGTCTTCCGAAGATATGCTGTACATGATAAGTAAGTCTTCTGACACTGCAGCATATCCCATGATTGATCTTTATCACTAGAAAAGATGCAGGTAGGTGGACAAGGACTTCTGCTTTTCCCTTGATATTATTATTTATGCTGTTATTCGGTATCAGTATTTATTTTATCAGTATACTTTAAAACCACAAAAGTTCAGGAAATAACCCTTGCCAACTAATCTCATTTGCTATCACTTAAACAGTAAGGCAGTTATTGCAAAATCATAACACTTCACTGTTCAAACAGACAGGATTTTTATGGCTCTCCAACTGAATTTTGCTCCTGCCACTTATTACAGATCATTACCTTTAAAAGAGTCTTGCAGCTGGTACCGATGACAGGCAACAAGACATTTGTCACCTATCCTCTTGGGCAACAATTATCCAGGTGCAAACATAAGTTACCAGATGCTCATTGGAAGGAAAAAAGGCAACTGTTACTCATTAGTGAACAAAAGTGCTCCCAATTTGGTTTTGCATACATGAAATTTTCAACAGAGCTCAGAATCAGTCATCTAATCCACCTCAGAGAGCGATTCCTACAGGCAGTACTAGGAACTACATATTCACTAGTAGGATGTGGG
Source organism: Megaceryle maxima (assembly GCA_024605025.1). Taxonomy (NCBI): domain Eukaryota; kingdom Metazoa; phylum Chordata; class Aves; order Coraciiformes; family Cerylidae; genus Megaceryle; species Megaceryle maxima. The sequence goes on along the minus strand of JANHGN010022671.1, from coordinate 32,387 downwards.
GACATTTTGAAGAAATACTGAAGCAAGTTGGGAGCTCCATACATTGGTAACTTGCAATATCTCACACACCTGCTTTAAAATTTAAATTAAATTGCACCTGTGTGGTTACTGTTGAGAGGCCCAGAACATGCTTCTTCGATGCAGATTTGTTATCTCCTCACTTGTGCTGGTTTTTTTTTTTTCTGTGAGGATACAGTAAAAATAAAAGGTGAGATCTATCAGGACTAGCAGATGTGTTCAGCAGTATGCTTCCACACAGTAGTAATTTCAAACAACTGCACTGCTTCTCAGTGGTAGCAAGACTGTTTTTCAGGAGAGTGTGAAAGAAGAATGCTCACTGGTACTGCTTTGGTGAATCACGGATACTTGGTGACAGGACCAATAGCTTATTTCCTAGGTAGCTCTCCAATATAAAGCTATTAAGAGACTGAACTTGCATATTTTTCCTGCACTGACTGTGCCTTCATTAGAACTAACTGTAAGACATGAATATTTTTTCACCTTATTTGAACTACCACTCTAATCTAGAGCCAGCAAGGAACTATGCGGTAACCAAGTGCTGTAGCTTCAAGGTGAGTAAACAGTAAATGCTGCCACCTTGTTAAATCATGAAAAATTTATTTTCATTACATATATATGAAGGTAAAAGATTTCAGTCAATAGTGTTTTGAACAAGCATTTCCAACATGAACCTGTTAGTGTAGCTAGGCTGAAATTTAATGTAAAGTTAGTGTTTTGCCTTTATTTAGGAATTAATTTCTAGTGTGTATATACAGAATTCATTTTCCTGTTAGAATACCAGAGACAATAACATTGCAACATTTACATTCCTCATATAAAATGGTGTAATGTACATTTTCAGCTTGGTGTAGATATATAAATATGTACAAAATAAACATTATTGTAATTAATATATTCAGACCAGGTATTGTTTAGCAACATCAAAAGCAGATGCACATAGATTTAAGTGAAAATGGTGAAAAACCCCTTTATGACATTAGTGACCATTATTTGCATATATGAAGTAGTACAGATAAAGGCTCCTCTTTCAAGCCTTCTATGGGCATCCAATAACTTTAGTAAACCCAAAAGTAATCAAGAAGCATAAGATATTTTTATATATGTCATGATCAGATGGCTTACTAGGGTCCATCTTGATCACAAATGGATAACAATGTAAAACATACACATTTGTTCAGAGCATAAAATATTGCACAAGAGCAATTTCTTCTGAGGAAAATTATTCCTCTGAGAACAGCAAAAATGGTTCTTACATCTTAAAGAAATGGTACATTTGCGGTTTCTAAACCAAGGAACATTCAGTAATACTGTCAGAACTGTCATCCATCAACTTCTTCCCAGCCTGTTTTATGGCAATAGTGTGTCATTAGCAAGATTTGGCAAAGAGAGAAGGCAGATAGACAGTACATGTTGTTTATTATAGGCCAGACCAGATACAATAGTTACCTAAACCAACTGCTGGATAGTTTCAGTTATCTGACAATTTCACCCTTAAAGAAATACGAAAGTCTTTAATGCTACTCATAGTGATAATCACACAGTAGTAGAGTAAGATTCCATTCTTCTCTGCTTGGAAACCATCTTGTCTGAATTCCCAGTCTGAAGGGCATTTTCCTCAGTATCGCTGTCACTGCTGTCTACAACTGTGTGATCCAAAGTTATCTGACCAGTCCTCCTGTGTAAATGAAAGTTCACCCCACTCTCCTGTATGGAGTTAGTTATAAAATCTTCATCAGAAGAATGAAATGATTCATCATCTCCTGTGAAATGGTTGACAATGTGAATCCCATCAAAAGTGGGTTGGTCTGAGAAGTCTCTCTGGCCTTTTAGACATTTGATCTGTTAGAAAAAGCAGAAGTAAACAGTTAATCAGAGATGAAAAGTCCAACAGTGAAAGCCCCCACATTTCCAAGAAATGTCTCATTGAACTCTTATTGGATTAACTGAAGGGTTAGATCCAGAAACTCCAAGGCACTTAAACCTCAGCTGGAAGCAGAATAAAGTGACTTTTCACTTCTGGCTGCTCAGGCAAAAAGACCTTGAAAGAACATCTAAAATAGTACTTGGAATTTTCCAAAATTCTCCTTCCATCCCCAGAATCTTTCAGTGTTAAGGCTTAATAATCAAGGTACCTAAAATCATTAATGACAGATTCCTCCAGGTTATTTACTACACCTTTAATATCCCCACTAGGATGGTTTATAGTTAGTTTTCTAGAGTGGCCTGTTTGTTTTGACAGTAGTTTTGGCCTTCACATCTTACTTTTACAGCTCCATTCTTTCCCTTATCACCAAACATCTCACTTGAGAGAAGTCCTCCCCCAGTCCCAAACAACAGTGTCCCAAGTGAATAGTGTCAGTTTCACACAGGCACAGAAAAAACCCAGATAATATGTTTAGTTCTGTCTAAACTGCAACAGTGTCTCTTCATTATCTAGTTCAGACCTAATGAGATTTCAGATGAAGTAGTATGAGAGAAACTTCTTTTTCTATGGCATAAATAGATTGTATTTTCAATTTCAAGAGAACATAAAGACAAAAATGACCATCACACAATGGACAGATACAATAATATATTAATGTAAAATGCACTGTGGGGTGATAAGCTATTAAAACCATTCATTCAAGTTATTCAAAAGTAAACCCTAAAGCTCTGAAGTGTGGCAAGTCCCCTGTTAACTTAGTGAAAATAACTACAACACATGGAAGACATTCCTGAGGTTATTTTTTTCAGAATTTTACTTTTGCTAGTTTTTAGGAGCAATTATATCTCAGGGTCAATTTGACAGTCTAAGACTATTAAGATAAAAAAATCCTAAGGAGGGAGAAAAACATTAAAAATGCATTAACAGAAATTTCCTAGTCACTCTAGAAGCTTAAAAAGGAAGATGCACCAAGTGCTATTTTGTATATGACTTTTCATAGTAATGGGATCTGGAAAACAGAAAGAAGAAAAAGCCTGAAGAACTTTACACAACTATTTTAACATTTCACAAATCTGAAGCAATATTCACTTTGATAAATAAAAAGCGTGTGTAGGTCCTTGCTATTGATACCAGTAGGCCCGTTTGGGGCAGAAGGAATCTCTGTACTTACCAGTACCATCTGTAATCATGCTAGAAATCATCAAATCAGATGTTAACAGCACATAAAAGCTCAAGCTTTTGATGTATATCAAAACATCCCTGTTAGGAATATGGGTACAGGCTGTAGATTGAAACCTCGGCTGTAACTACACATACTAATGTTATTTTTTTTCATATTATTCACACATAGGCTGCAGTAGTTTCATGAAGAACTTGCTTGTGTAAAGGCAAGCAAAACAAAAAAGTTCCACACTTTCACAGCAGAGTTCGTGATGTAAACTAAACCAGCTTATGTCAAATCTTAGGTAAAGGACAGTGACATATCTGGAATAAATATTTTTTACTAGCTTGTATATCTAGATACAGAAAGCCCGATACACAGATTGTGTTATTTTGAAGCATTATCCCTAAAAATACCCTGCAGTACGATCAGATTAGCTGCCACATTAAGTTTCCAAAACAGCTATCAATTTTAGTCACTAAGAAAATAAACCACAGAAAACCAAAACTAAACCCAACAATTTCTCTCCACCTTCACCATGGAAAAAAGCTCCGCTGTACAAGTCACTACAAATTTCATACTGGAGTAAGAAAATACATGCTTTTAGGTCTGCACAGATAAGCCGTTGGGTCACCTGAAATTATAAAGCTGATACTCAGTGTTAGTTGTTTTGAACATTGAGAAAGCCAAGCCAATGACCTCAGCTGTTTTCCTGAAGCCTTCAGCATGTGATACCTTTAGATGAATGTATTTAGGTAAAATGACAAAATCATGGTTTCATGGTTTTAAGCAGCAGCCTTTCCAAAACCAAATGAGAGTCTGTGGAAGATGCTGTTGGTAAAAAATAAAATCATGAATAGACACAGCCTTTGCCAATGCCTAAAACGAGACTAGGAAAACAGCACACTGTTATCTTTTGTTATTCTAATGAAAGAGTATACAATCTGCAACCTTCCAGAAACACTTCTGCAGCTTTACGTTTTGTTTCCCCTTTTTCTCATGTACTGATATCCAAGGGGAACCAGACTGCTAGGAAGAAATATGAATGTACTATAAAGAATATATGTTACAAGTTTATTGGAGGTCATATTTCTGTAACTTCTCTGTCTGCTTGAAAAGTGGCTGTCTCAGCCAGAAGCACAATCACTGTAGCATAGAATTTGTTTGTATTATGGTGAATGACAGGCTGGATAGCAGCACTGCTGAAGAGGACATATGGGGGTCCTGACACACAGGAGCCTAAACATGAATCGGCATTATCCCCCAGCAGTGATGAAGGCTAACACCATACAAGGCTGTACGGACAAAGGCATAACCAGCACATCATGGGAGCCGATTCTTGCTAGACTGCATCTGTCCTATTGCACACTTGCTACCTCACTCCTTCTCAGTACAAGATACAAGTAGATTCAGTGGAAAGGCACCAACACAGTTAAAGGGGCAGGAACTTATGCCTTAAGATAACAGAGAACTGGCTCTTTACTGAAATACATGGTAGGAGAAGAGACACTGATCATAACAAAACACACAACCTTGTGTTTGAATACAAAGGGAAAATGGTTGTTACAGTGCTAGTTACAAATTAGAACAGGTTGTCAGAGACTGTGGAATCTCCATCCTCAGTGGGTTTTAACATCCAACTGACAAAGCCCTAAGCAACCTGCTTTGAATTCAGTGTTGATCCTGTTATGAGCAGGCAGTTGGACTGGAGGCCTCCTAGGGTCCCTTCCAACCTGAAAGACAGGTGAGATATGTGAAAAGCATAGGCAGCAGGATGCATATTACTGTTCTACGGCAGCTGTTTTGAGTTTGAGAAACTGAAATACTTCATACCTGCCAAAATTACTGCGCATCTTGAAAATGTAAATGACATCATTTGAATCCAAATGCCTTTATGTTAAATATCAGTACATTAATTTATCACAAAAACCTAGTCTTCAACAGAATGCTACTTTTATTTTACAATTAGAAACCTGTCACTTTAATCTTGAAAATACTTGTTTTCCAATTGAAGAATCTGATTTGCATCTTAAACTGTATTTTAAACATGAACTTTGAAAGCAACTAATCTTCAAGAAATTAAAAGTATTCAACAGAATAGGCTGGGTTCAAACAGCTGTGCACTATTTTCAGTTTTGTGGAGTTTCAGAGTTGAAGATACTTTAGGGTCACCTCAGTCTAATATTTGTTCAGGAGCATTTCTGAAGGAGCCTGACTACTTGCAATTTCTGTTGTAGCAGAAAGGCTTTGTAAGGCTTCTCAAAGCATTTGGAACAGCTTGCAGACAGCATGCACTCCAATGGACTTCGATACCAGTGACTAAAACCAGCTTAAGGCTCTAAAATAGAGGTTTCTTAAAATGAAGAGTTTTGTACTCTCACAGAACTTCACACTCTAGCATGTCACATACTCCGCACTTCTAATAGAAAAAGCAGTATCTATTTTCAAGATGGGAACATAAGAAGTGTCCTGCTGGCTCAGAGCAATGGTCCATCAGCCATATTCTGTCTCCTACAGTGACAATAGGACTTTGATGTTGATTTGTTTTTAAGAGAAAGCATGTGAATGACCAATTTTTGCAATCTATTCCCTTCATATTCCCAAGCCCCCACTCAGCTGTCCAGAAACTGTTGTAGCAGACAACAGTGCACCTCTTCCTAGCTGTTTCAGCATCCATTTATAGACCAGTTGCCCATGAATGATGATTTTTTTTTTTTAATTTTAAATTTGTTGTCTACCTCCACAACTTCCTGTGGCAACAAGTTCCAGAAATTCCTTTATTTGTTTTAAACTAATCTCCTACTTGTTTCAGTAATTGCCCCTGAATTCTAGTAATCCAGGAACAAGTGGTGAAAAGCAGTTCCGCAGTCATGATTCTGAAACTTAGATCATAATGCCTCCCTCAGCCTTCTCTCTACAACATAAGTCCCAAGCCTTTTCAGCCTCTCAAGAAAGAGGCAGTGCTCAAGACCGCTGATTATTTTAGTTGCCCTTTAACTTCCCTACAGACCTTCTCTAAACTCTACATCCATTGTGAATTGTAGAGACCATCCCTACCCCAAGGTTTTGTAGTGGAAATACAAAACCCTTTATGCTCCTCTTGATGCCCAGCATTGTCTTGTCTGTTTTGGTTGTTGCTGCACACTAAGTCAAGTGATGTGAGAGGACTCTCAGCAACAAGTTAAAAATATCTTTCCCAATTTGCACCTACTGGTTCTCTGCCATTGTGTAGGTATGACTTAGATTTTGCCATTGATGAATTACCTTATTAACTTTTAAGCTTATCTGTCACCTTTTTAAGTGAGGCTTCTTGAAATTCTTGCTGTCAGTGTTTCATTTGATTGTGGAAAAAGAGCTTAAAAGTAGGAAGTAAGGCATTATGCCAAGATGCTGTAATTTGAGTAAACAAGCATATCAAGAAAATGGGAAATCCAACTAAGGACTTGGAGGGGGGGGACATGTGGACCTAACTCAAACACCACATCTGCTCCCCAAGCACTAGTTCTACTCTATCCTTATCATTCCACCTGAAGGAAAATGAACAGTCCTTTTTTGTATAGCCATGTTGAGCAGAGCATGGACTTAGATCCCAGAGTCTATCACTTCTGTTCCCTTTTGTACAAAGAAACAATACAGGTTAAATCCTCTCAGTTTGGGGTCTGCCATTCCTTCATGTGAATAGAACTAGACCTCTGTCACTCCAACAAGTGATATTCAAATGAACCTTGGCTGTTTCTTACTGCTTCAGTTTTGCAAGAATCTTAAATATGATCACAACTGAAAAAGAAAACAAAACAAACAAAAGCCAAACAACAAAATATAAAACAAAACAAAAAAACCCCTCCCACCAAACAAACAAAAAACCCCCCAAACAGGTCTGATAAATCCACATGTTTTGCTTTTAATTCTCAAATCAGGGTTATATTGTCTAGATAACTGCAGCTTCAACCTAGTTTTCACTATAGCACGTTGACACAGTCTTTAGAACATTTGAAAAGATTAATAACATTATGTCACCAAAATGTATGCCATCATTATCCCTTCCAAATAATCAAGAACAGAATATTAATGTTTGCATTTGTGTACCTTCTTGTGACTAAAGAACAGCATTTTAAAGACACACTATGTCCTACCAGTCAACATAAGAATATGTACAATTAAAATATTTTCATAACAGGTAACAACATATTTTCACAAATTCAGAAGAGCTGAAAAAAAGGCTAACAATCAGATCTTTGAACCTCAGAATAAACTTTCTTACCTGATGTTGACTGCCTCATCAAGCCAGGCATGAAGGAGAGACAGTAAAGAGAAATTTAAGTTTTAGTACAATTCAAAGGTTCTTCCATGTTAAATCATAGAATAGTTTGAAGCTTGCCAGTAAATACCAAATCTATTCACAGTAGCATAAGCAAGCAATACACAAATGAGATTAAAATATGATAAAAATGTGACCACTGCCTTTGGTGAATGAAATTGGTTTTGGCAGAAGGAACTGTGTTAAGTTTTTATTTAAAGAATAAAGATACTGAATTCTTGGTGCTTCTATTTATAGCAAGAGGAATCTAAAAATCAGAGTTCCTTCTTTATTTTTCTCCACCTTAGCAACAGTAGGAAGTCTTAGTAAGATTTTCTGCTTAAAAACCAAATGTGATTCAAAAGAAAACTAGAATGTTGCTGAATGTATAATCTTACCACCTTCAGTTGAAGAGAAACAAGTCATAAGCATTTTCAAATACCTGTCCTACAATTCAGAAAACCACTGTTAACTTGGCAACATGAAAGAGAGAAGTCAAAAATCTAAATACAAGCCAATTAAAACTATCAGTTATGATCTATTAAATAAAAATCACATTTAACATGAAAAAGCACAATTTGAGTTCTTAAGAGTTCCTAAGACTAATGGTCCATAGCATCTAATGGGATCCCTTACCATACGCAACCGTTGGCTGCTACTTACTACTGACCATCTGCCATTGTGACATGGTCACTCCAGTTTAAGGAATACACTAGCACACTATCACTTCTCTACAAAAGCTCCCAGTAACTTCTTTGGGAAAAACACAGCATCTCAGACTGAATTAATGGAAAATATGTTGTCATATAGCAGACAAGTATCAGGCCAAATATATCCAGTAGAATGCAGAAGCATTTCTGCACACGCACACAAAAAGAATGAACGATGTTAAGGCTCCAGGCCTTTTCATGCTACTTTTCCATTTCCATGAACACAAGCAACTCCTGAAATACCTCAAGCTCTCTAAAGCCCATTTTTAAATTTGTACTGTACTTCCACAGCAAGCCGCATTCATACCGAAACTATCGCAACATGAACACTGCGCAAATGGAGACACCACGAGCTAAACATATAGTTGCAGAAACTAATATTAGCAATCTATCACCTAAAACAATTCTTAGCAAGTTTAATAGCTGTACAGCTACAATGCAAATGGGGTTTCTGAAGTTCCCCAACAGAATCAGCTGCCTTATCTGAAAGGGACTACTAGGCACGCGTTGTAACAGAACTGCATCAGAGCACTTAAATCAAAACCATTTTTTATTAATCTTTTAAAATTCGGAGATTTAAAAAAGGATTAAGTGTGGCTTAATGTATCCTGCAATAAAGAAAAAGCTTTATGCAAAAACAACTTAAGACATTCTTCATTTTCCTCACACAAGACAATTTTACCCAACCACGTGGGCCATATGCAATAAAAAGATTATCCTCTTTCTAAGAGCTTCCTAGCAACTTACATAGCTGTCAAGATCAAATGTAAAATAAGATTGTGTAAAATAAGTCAAAAGCATATTGCATATTATATGCAGTGACAACATTATATTATGACAATATTATTTGTTTAGAAGCAGCGACACATTAAGTTTTAAAATAAATTTGGAAAAGATAGGTTAAGTTAGAAATGTGTTATTTTAATTGTATGAGGACAAAGCTTGAAGCTGTGGCTTTTATTTTGGTGTCAGTGAATTTCCTGTTTCACTTCAGTTAACATTAAGGGTTTTTTCTGAAGCCATACCTATAAAAGCAGCCACAATTCGGATTAACAACTTGTAAACAACAGCCATGAGCAATGCCAGACAAGAGTCATTCTTGGAAACTGCTGATGATTCCAGAAGCCCAAACCAACCAGATGTCAAATCCAGGAACTCTCATTTACTCTGTTGTTCCTGTTGCCCAATCACTGTTGCTCGTTCTGATGAAGGGGCCCTACCATAATACCATGGACTCACTGTTTGAAAGCGAACAGCTGAGAGGTACTGTATGTGAAAAGCTGAAGAGATGGCCATCCTCACATCTCTTACCACAGTAATTTTGGATTCTTCTCTGCTGTATCTATCCCCAGAGATTTAAAAACTGATATTAGAACACATTTTGTAGACAAAGAGATATCCAAAGAATATGTAAAAAAACCCAAAAGTCACAATGAACCATCTTTTCCTTTCACTGTGGGGCGGACACAGAAAGGATCCACAAAAGATATCCTTAGTAGAAATATTCAGGAAATAGGTTACATCTTCATTTATTGCTTTGACACAGCTGTCTGTCTTTATTTTTTCCTTTATATTTAAAGTATTAAGGTTAAAACTCTTCCAGAACTACTTTGAGTCTTCTCAGATTTCCAAAAAATATTCTGCTTCAGCTCAAGATCTAACTAATTTTTAACTTACTATTATATCTATTCTCAATAGGATGTGCTACTATGATGTTCTCTTTACTGCTTTTTTCCCCAAGATTTAATTCCATGTCAAAATTTTTAAAATTCCATCAGATTAGCCAGATTTTGTTGAAATTAAGCTGTTCAACACATTCTAATCTGTTGTTGAAGAGGACATAAGGAGGAAAGTGAATATTTAAAAATGCATTAAAAAGCTCTGGAAACTATTCAGGGAAGTTTTGCTACAACACGGACAAATATTTTTTCCTTTTGTAGTTCCTCTGAGGTGTTTGGAGTTGGGGTTTGACAAAGTGGAATTTTAGCAGATTGGAATCACTTTACACAGCTTTATAGTTTGTCTTTGCTTTTGCCTCTCCCACACCCCCAAAAGTGATGTTTGTAAGGCAGTACCCAAGATTCTAATCAGAGTCTAATTTAACAAATTAGACTAGTTAAGCAAAATTAAGCAAACCAAAATTGCTGCTAAAAAAAAAAAATCCAGTGCATTAGATACTGTGCCTTAAGTAGGAATGTCTTGATCACATTTACAACTAACGTGTAGCAAGAGCATTTCAAAATCTGTTTGCAAAATCACTTCCTTTGTTTAGTAGTCAGTAAATCACTGTTTATAATTTCATTTATCATGGAGGTTTTTTGTTTGGTTTTTTTTTGTTGTTGTTGTTTTGTCTTTGTTTGTTTTTGTTTGTTTGTTTTTTGGTTTTTGTTTGTTTGTTTTGTTTTTGTTTCGCCGTTGTTGTTGTTGTTTTTTTCCAAGACAATTTTGTCTTTGATAGCCTTTAAATATGGCAATTAATTTTATCATCTAAAAATTTTCACCCAGCAGAAGTTTGTCAGATAAACAAAATGACAATTTTTAGGGAGTCTAGCAATGACCTTTGAAATTGTTAGCCACTCCCTGTAGGATCCCTGTAGGAAGGGCCAAGCTGTACTCCTGCATACTCTAGACTGCCTGAGATGCACCTTAGCACATTTAGCCATTTGAGACTGAGTTTAGCATGACTGAAACGGGAAACCTGCACAATCAACAACAAACCCTGACAAGAGTTAATGATTCTAGAACAGTGCAAGTTTAGTGGTTTCTATAAAATAACATTTCTAAAGATTATAAGCTAGAAAATAGTTTCCTAAAGAGAATTAACTTTGCTTTGGATAGATGTGTTTAGAACTGTATTTATTTCCTGCTAGTGTTACCTCATCTGACCCCCAAACAATTTTATAATGCTCATACAAAGATAAAAATCTGTTGACAAAAAATTCTCAGAGGACTTGGTGGAGTATTTGGCTCCTTATTTAGAAGTGTGATGAAATTAATCTTGGGGGGAAGGTTATTTGATTTGCTGAGGTTTATAGGGAATGCAGAAAGAAGCACATGGGCAAAATTTATTCTATCTTACTTTCAGTACAGCAGAAAAGTTGATTACCATGGGTAAGTTCAGAAAGTGTGGGTTAGAAGAGCAGACAGTGAGATAGGTTGAGAACTGGATGAACAAGAAGAGCTCAGAGGGTTGTGATCAGTGATGAAGAGTCCAGCTGGCAACCTGTAACTAGTGGTGTTCCCCAGAGGTCAGTTCTGGGTCCAGTGGTATTCAGCATCTTCATCAATGACCTGGATGCAAGATAGTGTGTACCCTCAGTAAATTTGTTGATGATACTAAACTAGGAGGAGGGGCTGATACACCAGCAGGCTGTGCTGCCACCCAGCAAGATCTGAACAGACTGGAGAGCTGGGCAAAGGCAAACCTAATGAAGTTCAACAAGGATAAGTGTAGAGTCCTACACCTGGGGAGGAACAACACCATGTACCAGTACAGGTTAGGGGTAGACCCACTGGAAAGCACCTTCATGGAGAGGGACCTTGGCATCCTGGTGGACAATAAGTTATCCATGGAACAGCAATGTGTCCTTGTGGCCAGGAAGGCCAATGGTCTACTGGTGTGCATAAAGAAGAGTGTATCCAGCAGGTCGACAGAGGTTCTCCTCTCCCTCTACTCTGCACTAGTGAGTCCACACTTGGAGTATTGTGTTTAGTTCTGGTCTCCCCAGTTCAGGAGGGACAGGGAAATACTAGAGAAAGTCCACTGGAGAGCTACAAAGATGATGAAGGGACTGGAACATCTCTCTGATGAGGAAAGGCTGAGAGCCCCAGGGCTGTTTAGCCTGGGAAAGAGAAGACTGAGAGGGGATCTTATTAATGTTTACAAATATCTGAAGGGTGGGTGTCAAGTAGAAGGGGCCAGTCTCTTTTTAGTGATGCCCTGTGATAGGACAAGAGGTAATGGTAGCAACCTGAAACATAGGAAGTTCCACCTCAACATGAGGAAAAACTTCATCACTCAGAAGTTTTTCAGGCTGCCCAGAGAGGTTATGGAGTCTCCTTCTCTAAAGACTTTCAAGACCCACCTGGATCTGTTTCTATGTGGCCTGCCCTGGGTGTTCCTGTGCTGGCATGGGGGTTGGACTTGATGATCTCCAGAGGTCCCTTCCAACCCCTACCATTCTATGATTTGTAGCATAACTTAATGGTAGGAAGACTGCACCTGTACATATCCAGTTATCTCCAGGATCTCATATGTGTCTGAACTTCTTGATCCACACTATCTCAAAATAGTACAACTGTTTAAGTTCATAAATTGAATTCAATCTAATATAGTTGCAGTATGTTCTATCCACTTGCTACAGCAACTGCAACAGACCACCTTGAAATTGATAACAGAAGGTGATCAGAAATCAGTGCAAATATTAAATACCAAGCTTGATAAGGCTATTGTGGACTTACACCAGAACAGTAACAATATTATATACCCAACCAGACCTAGGCTGCTTTTTGTGTTTGTACCAATATGGCTGCTATTCTTAAAAGGTAAAAATTCAAAGAGTCTCCAGACAGAGTTGTTTGGTTTTGTTTTGGTCATCTATACCAGGATTAAAAGCCGCAGTCCTGAAGTACTGCAACATTAGATGAGTCTGCCCCACTCATCACTAACTCTTCAAGTATGTGATTAACTACTAAATTCTCCTCTTTAACAAAGAATTACTTTCGTTTTTGAAACTTAAGACTTTTAAAAGTATAACTCATGAGTTATACATTGGTATACAACCTGAAGAATTTATCTCAAATGAACTTTGCTGGCCATATTGCTAGAGTTCAAACCATTGCAGTGCATCAGAAGTGAAAAGCAAAAGAGCAGCAAGAAATTTCCAAGACTGAGTCACTTCAGGCTCCTGGGTTTTTTAGTAGCACTTAAATATTTGGCCTCTGTTTTAAACTGCCAGATTCTATATGTCATATTCAGTCTCACAGTACATACAAAATGCTTTACAAAATCCCTGTAGATGTCAGGAGGTTTAGATAAAATCTATGAAATCGCTTTAATGCATTAAAAGAAAGCTCATCTTCAGTTGTCCTGCTATTTATTTAATATTTATCTGAATGTACTCTTACATTTCCTGACTTATATTTTTTATAAAAATGTTTTTCCAACATAGTCAGTTAAAGAGCATTTGAGCCAAAAGGAAATCTGATGTTAAATCTATGTTGTACATCAGTTTTACCATAGACGAGTCTGCTATATTGTAAACGTGACAAAGATTAAAACTAGCAACAAGTGTTCAGACAAGAAGGTTTCCAGTGAATCAGAACAGGAAACCATTAAAGCGATCAATGGGAGGTCATGACTTTTTGATCACAGCACTATATGGTTAAAGAATCTGGGTTTGATCTAGTACCATGTAATCAAATTAAACTTTGAAGCTCTGTATCAAATATGCAATTGAAGCAACAGCACTAAGAAGTAACCAACTTTTAAACTATTCTCAGAAGTCGTCAGTCTTTGGTAACTCTTAAGTCAGACTTTATCTATTGAGGGAAGTTTTCTAAGATCTGAGAAGTCTGTTATTGAGATTGTATGTAATTCCAAAAAAGTTCTAAGCAGATTTAGGCCTGGGAAGTTTCTATAAATAGCTACTTGGTAGGTGGAAGTAAAGTTCCCAGAAACTGTTTCTACAAGAAGTTCTAATGAAAGTGTTTATTTGGAGTGATCACATGGTAACAAAAATATTTTAAACCAGCAACATTATTACACTGAATGTACTGCAGTTATTATATCAAAGGAACTATCTAAGTCTCAATGCTTATCCTCCCTAGAGCATGCATCTATAAATACAAAAAGTTACTGAAACCTCAAGCATTAGCTTGAATGTACTGACTGAAAATGTAGCCATTATGGGCAACTGTTACAGGAAATGATCATGTCACACTTTTACTCTGTCCTGTTAACTCAGGAGTTAAAGTCAGCATTTTAAATGAACTAAGTAATTATTTTTATCTCTGACTGCAGAAGTTACATCTATCTGTGCTGGCTACCATTCTGAGAGTGATAAAAGATTTTTAGTAAGGTTTTCCAACACATTTCTACTGTTTGCCTCACTTTTATTCAGATAAACTTACAGACACACATTACAGGCATTCCTCTCCTGAGCTTGTTTCTCACATAGGTATCACCTATGCATGATTGTGAGCAAAATTTTTTGCAAGGAACAACTACTCAGATAAAAATCAAACCAGTAGAACCTCAATCCCTCCACTTTTCTAACCCCAAAACTTGACTTATAGGCAGAAATATAGGATAGACCCTGACAAAGCTCTAATTAATACAGCAGACAGGTCACACAGCTTCAACACTCAAGAGCATAGCATTATTGCCATGATAATGAAATTACTTTAGCAATCCAGACAAATTCTAAACAGGGCCTTAGTACAGTTAAGTGTAGCTAGATAATATTAATCTCTAATGCTGCCATCAAAACTTAATATATTGCTCAGTAAGACTGATCTAGAGCTTTGATGCAGTAGGCTACAGTTGGGGGTAGGGTTTGTAAAAATAACAATGACCAATCTTTATTTATTTTATCACTGAATCTAATCTGTCAGTAGTGGCAGTGAAACAGTTAAGATTCATAACTAAACTGTTTCCCTCAAAGTAAACAAAGTCTTACCTACTCCACTTGAAGACAAACTACATCACTGACCTGGTTACCCTGTTCACATTTAGAAATTTCCTTCACTCTCATGAGAGATAGAAGATACTTTGTTGATGGTGGTGTTACTGGGGGGGAAGGGAGAGCAATGGACCTTACCTGATGCAAAGATTAAATTTGTGGCCAGATTTGTGGAATGGAGTACCATCACTACAGAATCAATCCTGTCTTTTTGGGCAAGTGTAACATGTCTGTGTTAATTACACTATGAACACCCATCCAAAATTAACTGAATTAAAACAACTGATGTTCACAAAATATACAGGGATTCCACTGTGCAATAACACTTCTGTCTGGTGATTGCTTATTTAAGCCAGACAGTTTCTAAAGCTAGTTTTATTAAGGGCAGGGTAGCTCAACTGGAGAACATTATTTGAGAATTAAGACTCCCAATCTGTTCAGTCTCACGCTTCTTTAACAATCTTGGTATTATCAAGACAGTGTAACATCGCTGACTCTCAAGGACAAGCTGAATTAAAGGATTAAAGCAATTCACTTTTCTAAAGCATACAGTATATATTTAACTACCCTGTGAAGACAAAGCTGCTACGTTAGATTGGGTGTTTGCAAACCACATGACCTCACAAATGCTATCTTATCACATCACAGGTTCCTCAGACTGACCACAACCACTTAAATCAGACTCTGCCAGCACAGAGGCTCTGCAACTTTGACACGTACTAGTAAAGCAACTACATTTTTAGCTGTCCAGCAGCCTTGCAAAAACTTTACTTGTGGGGAGGGAAAAATCTGATGGTCTTTTGTCCTACTGTGCTCACAAGATACGGTAAAAGAAAAGCACATGATTTATTGTGCTATAAACTTCCACAAGTTGAAATGCTTACTCTGTAAATCTGAGGGCTAACATATTTCCTTTCAGGGACAACATTTCTTATCAAGTAAGAAAACATTTATAGAGTGCTACTTATTTTGAAAGCATTTGTCTAGTAAAACAAACTAATAGAAGGTGTTAATGTGATTCTAGTCAACACTGAGAAACAAGTGCTTCGCAGGAGTTAATACAGTCCTTTTAACAAACAGTACAGTTTTAGAACTGTGAAGTAAGAACAAAGACTGAAATAAATCCCCAAAACACCTGATTTAATAAAAAGCAAGTAAAATGACAGTTGTTAAGACTTGTACATCTGCCTGTACTACACAGAAAGCAAATAATACACATACCCCCCCCCCCCCTCCTTCTGGAAGGGGCAAAAGGCTGTGTGGAAGAGCATTATGTCTAATTATAACTGTTACAGCAAGAGTACTAAGCCTTTTTGGACTTGCTGTTCTCTCCTTAGTTCTGATGAAAGGAATGTTACCTACTTCTGTTTCCAAGATATCTAAATACTGATAAATCTGATCTCTCATTTTCATTTGCCCATATGATCTGATCCCCTGCCAGCCATCACCCTATAAATATATCTTCAGAAGAGAACTTTAAAATAAAAATCTAGTAGGATGAACTTTAACTAGAATTAACTTTCCTCAGTTAATCCTCCTATCTCCATCATATAAAGTTACGTACAACTCGTTCATAGCTTTAAAAGTTACTTAAAATGTGCCCACACTGCAGTCATGACTACAGCACAGCACAGGCACATCCAAACCAAGCAGAGACACCAGCAGTCCAAGTACAGTAGGATGAAGCTGAGAGCTATTTACCCTGCTTCTGAGTGTAGTCTAGTGGTGCTTCATATAAGAGAACACTTGATTCAGTAAGCATTGAATTTGACTCAAAGGAAGCCTAGTAATAAGATCAACAGAGGCAGGGAATAATGCTTCCTGATGGTATCCCATCATCAAGACCAGATGTGACTGTGAGAGAAACAGGAGCTAGGAATGCTGCTAGAAGTGGCCAGGCCCCTCTTGTGCTACTCCAGTGGGCCACAAGCAGCATCATAATTCTGTGCTCATCTACAGCTGATGCAGGAGCCATTTAGCTGTTTGTAAAGATACTCCCTTGTCTCCTCAGGGCACAACCTGAACTAAACTCTGCTGGGGACCAAAACCACTCACTGTTCTGTAATGATTTAAGATTACTAGTTAATAATAATTAGAAAAATACACCAAGGAGGAAATAATTTGACAGCTTTTAAACACAGCTTTACCTACCATACAAATTTATGGCATATAAGAACAAAGTAACTGTTAATGTGGTTTAAACTTTCCTCCTGAGTACTACAGTACACTGAATTTTATTTAGGTGTTGTATTATGTGGCCTATATAGGTGGTTTGTTTAATACTTTACACTGATGGCTGCAGTTTCCCTTCTCCATTTTAGTTTCAGCAGTGAAAGCCTAGAAAGCTAGTCCAAGTTGTAAAATGTATCCTTAATTCAGCCATACTACCAATTACTCTATTGGTCATAACTTAATGTATTATTTATCTTCAAAGTAATTACTTAAAGTGTCTTGAATTTTATTTACACAGGCAAAATCTTTTAAAAGCACAGTATTTAATCTCCAACTTTTATATCTCTTTTCATTAAGCCAATCTTAAAATGTTAGCTCACCAGGAGCAAGATCAGACCACGAGATAACACCTGTATCAGAATCTTTGTGACTGCATTAGGTTCTTAAAACATAATATCAGATCCATTCCTAGATAAACTATATATATGGTAATGGAAGAGTAGTAAAATTATCAGTCACTACTACTTTGAACAACCATCTTTTCAGATACTGAAATGGGAAATACTTTTAAAAAAATCCCCCCTTTTCTGCATTGTCAATATGCAGAAATTCACCACGATTTAAATTAAAGTTACTATTACATGGAAATATAATAAGAAAATGTTGTTAAAAATTGATTTTAAAGAGTTATCTTCAACATCCATATTCCTGTTTTCATAGGAAAAACAAAGTATGCTAAGGGAAGGAAGTGCAAAGTTTCTGTGTGCTGCTGCTCCCCTAATGCAGGTGGCCAATACACAGTAGAATCATAGCCTCATAGAATAAAATGTTCTGCAATCCTAAATTATTAAGGCTACTTGCTTTTTCGGACTTGAATACATATTAGGCAGAATTTAGCTTTTAGTATGAAAATTGTCATGATTAAAGCAAGCCTGCATTTGAAGTGCTGTAGCAATGTAAATAAGAAACTGAAATTTAATCCCAAACCAAACTAATTAAAGCATTCCAAGGGACACAAAAGTCAGCTAGCAGCATGACAAACTTTACAAACTTTCACTTGAAATACAATATAAACTTAAGCATTTCAGTCCTAAATCACAAAGTCTTTAAGACTGGAAACCACTTGCTTTTGTCTCCAAAGGTGTCTTGTGGTCTGCCAGTGTAGTTTGTGGGTAAGCATGTCAATTCTAATCTTTTGTACCACTCCTGTAATCTAGGTAACACATACAAGCCTTGCAACATCCAACAGGAAGCAGAGACAGCTGCTGTGTAATATATATCTAAAGTGACTGTATGTACAGAGGGGTAGTGCATGAAATGCAGAACTTCAGCAGTTTATAAATCATTTAATGTCATTCAGTTTGAATTACAAGTAAAAAGCGGCAATCTACAAAGAACCACCTCCTTTTTTTCCCTAGTATGTGATTTATGTTGAAATGAGTAAGAACTAGTTTAAGATTTATCTTAGTTTTTCTTAAACCTTCAACTTTACTGAATGCAAACTACTAACAGTCCAAGCTTTCTATATATTCTTTTCCACATACAGTAACTGCTTCACTTCAGTACTAACTACTGAAGTGGGATGATCTCTTGAATTGTAAAAATGTTTCACAAAAATTGTTTTCACTTAAGGTTTCAGTGTGTAATTCTATGAAGTACTCTCACTCCTTGTGTAGCCTGAGAGTACGTAACCCACAGCACAAACCTCGCAGTGCTTGCGTACTCACGCCATTTGTGTTACATCAGTTAAAGCACATTAACTGTAAGGTCAAGTGACAGAACATAGTGCTCACCAGACCCCTTCTCTTTTGCCAAAGGTGTGGCAACCAAGCTCCTGTACTTACTGACAAGAGTAACAACATTGCTGCACAGAAGCTGCGGCCTGGTGGGGCTACACAATGGAAAAACATTTTAGGTTAAAACAACCTACTAAGCCAGAAATTGTAAAGAATGCTGTAGAAGTCGCTTTAAGCATGGAAGCAAAACGGAGGAAGAATGAAAATGCAAGGCAGAAAGATTTCAATTAATGAAAAGAATAAGTGGCAATGGGACATGGATTTCTGAAAAAGGCAAGCAGAGTGTCTAAGCCTAGTGCATATTTAAAGCTCTAAGAAGTTTACGTTGTAACCTTCCATTGTGACAATTCTTGAAATCTCAGGTTTTTGTGCTAGTTTCAGCCTTCAGCAATAAAGGCATAAACGTCTAACAACTTTGTACCCAATGGAACAACTTGGCCAACAAGAAGGAAAGGAACTGCTGTCCTAGTCTGACACTAAATATACACAAATTTTCACAGGAGTAGCTGTTGGTCAGCTATAGATACTGCAGTCTTTGAGTGACTTTCCATTATGCACCAGCTGTTCTTCAAATGTTGATAGGGTGCGTAAAAGATTAAAAGACAGCTGTCAGTAACTTTGTAGGCAAAGAATACGAAAAAGATTGACATACTGACTGCAGTTAAAATTGAAAGTTAATAAATTGATCTTTATGTATGCAAACTTTGAAGTTAAGGCTGCACTAAGGAATTAAGTATTAATTCAGTATCTTACATAGTAATAAAATTATTATTATTTTGATTCTAAAGCATCTTTGGTTACTCAAGTTAGTGCAAAGAAAGAGCTGCATGTAAGATCTAAGATGGTGTACACACAGCAGAAGTTTGCAACTGAAGTCTTGTTACAATGTTATCAAAGCTCCAAAATTTGTTTATCTCCAGAAGTGTTTATCAAATACAAGTTTAAGACCTATTGTGAAGTAGTTAATACACAGTTCAGCTTACCGTGCTACAGAAATCCATTGGTTAGGTACAAAAGGAATGAGGCAGGCATCTTGTTAGAAGAAACCAAAAAAATCCAATATAGTAATTCCATTTATAGTTATTTTACCTTATTTGAAAAATAAGAAAAAAGGCATCATCTTTCTCTGTTTAATTTACCTTGTACATTTAATAGCAACATGCCTCATTTGTTCAGGTTTGGATGCCATACTACCAACTTCCAGTATGGGCAGTTTTTACTCAGTAGCAGGAACACAAAAACTTGAATTTACTACAAATCAGTCTTATAATATGTTTTGAAGACTGACGGTAGCATTATTATTCCTCTATGGGTAATAAAAGCAGCTTGAAATTTATCCATTAGACTGCAAGCTGCATCACATCTAAGATGCATGCAAAATTTCGAGCTCAGAAAAGGAAGGCCAGAATTAAGCAAGGGACTTAGATTACAACAAAGGACAATTGGTTGGAAGTTTTTAGAAGTATAAATACAACTTATAAAACATAAAATCCATCATCTGGAATTATATGCAGAGTTCTGATACGCAGCTAATTCAGGCTACAACACTGGAATGGGTGAGAGAAATGTCTGAAATCTGAGGGTTAAAGTTTCCTGCACTACAAAGTCAAGAGGTGTCAAGCAGCAGCCTAAGTAGTAACACCACAACACCCACCACCACCCTTTATGAAGAAGATTCAACTTTAGACCCTGGGCAGTAACAGTGACCCTCTCTGCCATTCACTGGTGTTCTAGGTTTGCCCCGTCCCTGGCTGCTAGCCTGGCTTGCAAACACTCAAGCAAAAGTAGATCTTTCCCTTGAACTCTGAAATTAGGATGGTCATGCTATTGCCACATCTTGGTACCATCGCTATGTGATGGATCATATCACAGGCTAGAATTAAAGTATTTAGCTCCTCCAGGTTCCACTGATACAGGAACACATGCATTCAGATTGCAAGGACATGAAATGGTGTTTATCAGAAGGCCATAATATGGGTTGTTTGCAGTTATTTATATTTGATACAGGATTTGTCCATTATTTTGTTCTATCTTTCAGATAGAGAACCTGCAATTCTTCCCATCGAAACTTCTGTAAAAATGCAGTACTGGAGAGAAAAAAAAGTTCAATAAGTGAAATCAACACTGATGGTCATATCAAGACATTTAGTCTTGTTTCACACACACACACACGTCCCACCCCTATCTTAAACTATAACTTGTGCATTAATTTATGTCCAGTTTAAAGTTCCACAATTACAATATATTCGATGGTAATCACCAAGAACTCTGTTCCTTTACCAGTGCCTTTTACATGTTAACCAGTTGGGAGGTTGTGGTCAGCATGTCACATACACCATCACCCTATCTTCAGGAAGATGAATTAGCAAATTTGTAACGTTTCTTTTAGCTTTTGCAGAAGTAGAATCAAAAAGCAGCTAACCAAAAAGCAAAGAATATGGTCATTAATGAATCTACACATGAAGACACTTCAGTGAGGATCTAAAAGAGTTGGTTAATTTAATTAATATTGACTAAATTTTACTAATCCTAACATTTAGCAGTCAAGGGCAAACATTTTTGTCTCATATTGACATGGAGATTTTGGAGTTTCAGGAAACACTGCAAAGAAAGTTCTTTACTTAGCAGCTATGTTAATCCAAGGCTTAATTATAGGTAATTTGTTGCTAATAAATAACAAATACTACATACATTTCAGACAGCCTCACATTATCTCAAAATCAGCCCAGGAGGTTATGCTCAAAAGATTGTCCATGAAGTATTACTTCCCCTGTGAAGTTTAATTTAAAAACTAGACAGATATGTAACAGTAAGGGGGGGGGGGGGGTGGTAAAAAAAAAAAAGTGTGTCAGAAATGCAGGCAAAGTAGAATATGTCTACTACATAAAATAATTTCTTCCTACTGTTTCTATCTATTCTAGAATGAGATACTTTCTTACAGTGTTTACCTAGCTTGGAAATTAAAAATTAAACCACAACAAAGCACGTATCTGGAAAACGAGTGCTCTTCTACGTAGAATTATTCACACTCTGCCATTGTTGAAATTCTCCCCACCTAACACTTTCTTTCAATCAAACTGAAATGCTAATAAAGATGTCTAGACATGTTTAGAAATCACTAATATTACTCAGAATTACCATTCTTCTGTGAGCTAACAAACCTGATCTTATTTCAGCCCATTCACATCAGCCTGTAGAGAACTGTATGCCTTCATGACAACTGAGTTGCTCAGCCAGGCATATGACAAATGCTCGTACAGAGATAATTATGCAGCAGCTTTCCAACAGTAATTCTACTTTTCCTCTAAATCAGTGGTTTCTTTCATTTTAAAGCTACAATGAACAGAGGAATAAGTCCGTACAGTGCCTTATTTACTCGTAATGCAAAGTATCTAGCTTTCTGAGAATTCTACAAGCAACTTACTTTCTCCTAAGGAACCAAGCAAGCTAGCTATTGCCCTTTAATAGAAAAAGCTAGCCTATTGATTTCTAAATTTGTTTTTAAGTGAGCTTAATGATTGGTAAAGGTGCTGGACCAATGGCCCTAGAGACGATACTCAATCTCTAGCATAGACAGCATTCCAAGATCCTTCACTATGTTGTAACTCTCATGGGATTGGTCCTAAAAGGTTGAATCCACTAAGATTGTTATGAAAACACTATACACTTAAAGGAAGGATGTGTATATTTAAAAGCAAAAAAGGAAACAAAGAATTATGTTGTATTGCTCTATGATATTACAGGTTTAAGCAACATTATCAGAGCTGTGTATCAGAAGGCATATGGAAACAGAAGCAGAGTACAACGCAAAGATGACTGGGCATTTTGCACACTGTAGAATTAGGTAAAGGCATTTCTTCACAATGCAGGATGAGCTGAAATGAGCTAGTGAGCACAGTAGTTACATAAGCCATTTTGATTTCATGACCTTCTGATCTTTTTAACTAACAGAAAGTTACTACAACTATTAGAGCAAGGAAGTTTGAAGACAGAAATTTCATAGGTTGAAGGTTTTGGCAGTTTAAAGCTTAAAAATCTGTTAACTGATATTAAGCAAGCATCCTTTTTCTTTTTAAGCAATCTCAGTATGCTACCACATAAAATTCATCCTCACAACAGCAAGAGCCAAAAAAAACCAAACCAAAAAACCTACATGTGGCCTCCTCTACTTGCACAAATGCAATTTAGTTTCTAACTAAATTAGCCTTAAAACTAGCAAATAAAGACACAAAGGGGCTTATTTTCATGCACACAGCTCTAAATGCAGTAAATACTACACAAATATGATCAACTCATGAAATGAAAGAAAACACCACGACAGAACATGAATGCTGACCTCATTTAATGTCAGATCACATAACTAAGCAATTTTTTGTTTTTACATCCCAGGATAAGGGCAAGATTCACATATGAGTGTGTTAGCTTTATTGCATTCATTTAAGATAACATGTTGGCAAAAACAGCTACTGCAGCTGTAATAATTATTACATAAACAAACCCTGCTACAAATGAAAGACAGGATAAAAGGTGCAAGTGGTGAGAGACAGTATTTTAATCACTTACCTCATGATGCAGCTCAGCTATCTGATCTTTCAGTTCTCTGATGTACTGGTTAGAATCAGATTTATTAAGCTGCCCTTGAATTTTTCCTTCTTCTTTCTGTTTTGGTTTAAAAAATAATCTTACTCAGATTATTTATGGATATCCTCTACTAAAAATCTTATTTTAACTCTATTTTTGTTATGAACTGAAGCAATTCACAGACCACCCAGCACTTTTCATGTAATTGAAGTTACAGCAGGTATCCAGGGGTGTCAGTAGCTCAGACCAAGTTTGACCCCTTCAATACTAACCATGTTACAGGATTCTACATAGGACCATAAGGAATTAACTAATCTTCATAGGTGGAAATCACATTCCATGTACATGAGGTTGCATATACAGTTTAGTAAAGCATCCCTACAGAATACTATGAATATATGGAACATATCTTAGGGTACGTGATTTTCAGTAAAGTTTTCACTTCGTAACAAGGAATTTCCCTTTATTTCCAAGTAAGAAACAAAAGATGTTCTTTCCTTGCACTTGACATGAGCTGGGAAACACTACATAGGACAAGTTGCAACTTATAAAAAAAAAAAACTGTGGTATTTATCATATAGGAGTTTCAGAGAGCAAGTGAAGAGAGCTATGACCCTTAGCAGCAATGCTCTGAGAGGTACAAATTAACATTAACAAGGTATACATTACAATATTACTTAAAAATTAACTTTGTCATATTCAATATTAATTCACAGAATCTGCAACATGGAGGAACAAGACCCTTTCATGCATAATTCCATAGTGAACCTAGTTTCCAAGGCATCCTATGCCTCAAATTCAGAAAAGAATTGATTAATATTAACAACATTACTAAATAATCCTGTTCTAAACATGTTAGCACCACACCCCCACCCCCAAATGCATCATCATGAACCTTACAAGGCTGATTATTGGTACTGGAGAAACCAAAACAGAAGCAACATAACCTGCAGACTAAAAATAATGCCACTTACATATGCGCACAGAAAAAGCTTCACTGCTGTCAGAAACTGAGATTCCAAGCAATAAGAATGACCTGATCTCTTGTGGTAACAGGAACATCTGGCAGAAATGCTTACCTAAGTCCTTTCCCTCTGTCTGAAGTTGTGACTTTTCCATTTAAGTCCCTTGTTCTATGGACCACAAATTGTAACAACCATATGCCATAGTATCAAAAAGGAAGAGTTTTACCATAAACAGAAGATAGGTGTCATAGCACTTTTAAAATGAAAGGGCAGTAAATAGCTGAGCTTTCATTCAAACTGAATGCACATGAAATAGGCATTGCCAAGTTAACTTGGTATAAGCTAAGAGCCAAAGAAGTAACATTTACTAGCTTAAATTTGGCACTGCATGAATAGCTGAAAGCTGTTAGCATATACCATCTACAGTCTATCAGACTGGGAGTCACACATTTTCATTATATTTAAGTGATTTTATCACAACTTTTTATTCCATAAACGACACTGTAAAGTTAACGCAAACGTACATTTGCTCATACAAGAACTGACTCTAGCTCCAAACAACTGGAGCTCAATGTAGGGCATAAGCCTGGCTTGCAACATCCTCATGATTAGTGAAGGGCAAGTAGGTTTCAGTTTTCCTTTCAGAACTACAGATTTTGTAGAGCTGACAATTCACTAAAAAGCATTTAGCACACACACACAAAAAAATAACTTGCAATGTCATTTTCTCATTTTCTACAGACATACTTTTCAAAGAAAAGTTGTGCTGTAACTTCCTCTTGCAACATTGCAAACACTCAAAGCCAGTAGCTTATCCTTTTAACTGGCTGTAACAGAAATCAGGTATTTCTAACTAAATAAGCCCATGTTCTTTAAGCTACAAAGTCTGTCTGCAGTGAGTAAATTGAAAGGATGACATAGGAGAAATTTTAGGACAAGGTATCATCGAGTCTTCTTCACAACTGCTGTTCATCTCTAAGCAATAGCAAAGATATTCTCTACTTTCTATTTTTTTAAATAAGTTGATCATGCCATTAATTTAGTTATTTAAAAGACATTCATGCAGGTGCAATAGCAAACCATTGGAAAACATGAAGATGTCATGCAGTATAGCATTAATTATTTTTTTTTTCATTCTTAAAAAAAACAAAACCCATCTAATTTAGAGAACAAAGACAGCCAAATGTTTACATATTTCAAATGAGCCAAAGCATTTTATAAAAACGGTTTTATCTGTCAGATGTTACCCAATATTCTTTAAAACTGTGAAAAGAGATTGTTGTTTATCATTAATACTTATTTTCATACAATTACAAAATATTACTATGATGGGCAAAATAGTTTCACTTTCCGGTCACATTTCCTATTTGGATTAAGTTCGGATTACTTTCTAGCAATTTCCAGCTTCTGATGAACATTTGTTAATCAAAGGCAAATTTTAATGTGAGCAACTTCAATTTGGCAGTAATATCCTTTAACACTATGTTTCCATTAGGGCAGCTTGACAGAAGTCAAAACCAAAAATTGTTGGCGGGATAAACTTCAACATAGCAGTTCCTTTAAAGCAATTTTAACAGCTTTCCCTACCATCTCTTGGTTATCTGTCACAAAGACAGAATACTGTCTCCCAAGAAATCTGTAGTCTTTGCTTCTCAACATACCCTAGATTATACGACTCATTACCTATTACTTCCTAATTATAATAAAAGCCTATTTCTTACTTTTTTAAAATCAAGTGATCTTCATATCACCCTAGAGTCTCTTTTAAAGGGTATAGTCAGTGTGTGTGCATCTTGCCATAGTGAAAATCTCCACCACTGCAAAATAAACCCTATATTCTTTCTTCATGCAGGTTAGATTCCCACTTGTACAACCATCATTTTAAATGACACTAGATTAGTGCCAAAGCACAGCTGTATGCCACTGTGATTCATGGAAGTCCCAGAGACAGCAAGCACACTCGTGCTCCAAGCATTTATCAACACACCTGGAATATGTACAAAGAATTTTATGTTCGTGTTTCATTTTGTAGCTTAAGAAAGCTTCAGCTTGGATTTTTGTGTTTTAAATATATTACCATATTATACAGATACAATTTCTAACTCTTGAGATAGATCTAGTCATGAAGTAATTGAGATTAGTATCAGAGTTACCATTTGTTTATAGTTCAGAATTTGAATTATACTTGGCCAAGAAATAGAGGGACAGGGAATGCACTAGGTCACAAGTCACATGAAAGTGGGATAGAAACTGAGATGTGAAGATATAACAGGTACTGAATGTAACTGAAGCAAAGGCAAGAACCTTAGACAGCAACACTGATGGTTTCTTGCAGATTTCATCTTCAGCCCATTGTCTGCAAGAATGTGGCTGTTGCATTTGTTTAGTTAGTTGATGCACTTCAGGGCAACTGTACATGATCATTTTCCAGGAGTAGCTACTAGCTCTATATCATTTATGTGTTTCTCTAGAAATGCATATTTTCCATTATTCCTGTTCTGCTGCTACCACCCTTCATTTTGCTTCCAGGTATCATACCCCTCTAAAGAACAGATTAATTAAAATTTCTCCTGCTCAGAGTCCAACGGTGTATGCTGAACAAGTGTCGAGGCTCAGGCAGGAAGAGAGCAGTTCTCTATGGCTTAAGTCTCGGCTGGCCTCAAGCACCTCTGTCTAAACACCAGCTATGGCAGATGGAAGTTCAACTATTGAGATCAAAGGATCAAACTTGAGCTGGGGAACAGAGGGACTACTTGCCCAAAGGTCAGAAGCCTACACTCTCCACAGTCCAATCCCAGCAGCCAGGGAGATCAGAGCCCACATTCAGGACTTTCTTAATATCCTTCTTTCTAGTTAATCCTATTATTATTACTGCTAGTAGCTTCTTGCTTCAAGTGTTGAGTCATGCAGATGTGCTGGAAAACACATGTTGTTGGGATGGATTGATTTGGCAAGTCTTTCACAGCCAAAACAAATCTATTTCAACTCTCTTAAATGGTAAGGGTGCTCAAGAGCAAAGGATGTAAAAATCTGTCTTCTGAAAAACAACCAAGAAAAAAAAAGAAACTGATCACCCTGCACAAGGCCCTTCTAGAATATGAATCTGTCTTAAACTTTTTTTTTTAAATACCTAAAATCTAAAAATTTCTGTTCCCATTTAATTACATTTCCATATGCTCTGCCTGCAAACTGGCCTGGCTACCTCAGAATAGAATAGACTAGATTATTTCAGTTGGAAGGGACCTACAGTGATTATCTAATCCAACTGCCCAACCACTTCAGGGCTGACCAAAAGCTAAACAATGTTAAGGACGTTGTCCAACTGCCTATTAAACACTCACAGGCTTGGGGCATCGACCACCTCCCTAGGAAGCCTGTTCAAGTGTTTGACTACCCTCTTGGTAAATAAATGTTTACTGATGTCCAGTCTAAACCTCCCCTGGTACAGATTTGAGCCATTCCCACGTGTCCTGTCACTAGATATTAAGGAGAAGAGTTCAGCACTTCTTTTTCCACTTACCTTCAGTAAGCTGTAGAGAGCAATAAGGTTGCCTCTCAGCCTCTTTTTCTCCAAACTCACAGCTTAAAAGTCTAAGTTATGAACATCACACCTTTAATAGGAAATGGAATAAACAGCAATCTCTCTCCTCTTTTTTTTTTTTTTTTTTTTTTAATCTAAGATTATACATATAGGATGTGGGTTCTTGGTTTGTATTGCTTTTGGGGTTTTTTTGAGGGGGAGCTCTATTACAGAAAATCTGTGGTATTTGGGGAGGTCACAACACAGAAGAGCTGGCCTCTAGGCAATAGACATTTTAAGTTTAGAATTAATAACAGTGAAAAAGCCTAATAACATATCAATAAGTAGAGTCTGAGTATTATCAGAATAGCAAAATAATGAAAGCTTGCCAATTCTGGAATCTAGGCATTTTGTTTAAACCCCTCCACCTCCCCTCAGTTATGTGCACCCCATTTTCCTGAGGTGCTGGTTCTCCACATGGGCACCACTGCAGTGCCTACCTCTTCTTCCCAGAAAGATTTTTAGGTAAGTAGTGCCAGTTGGTGTTATGTTACAGAGTTTGATCATCTTGATTTCACTGCTTTTGAAGATTAAGAACTCCCCCTAGTCTTACCATCTTTTCCAACGGACCATCTCCACCAGCACTAAGAGTCAGAAACCCCTGTATCAGGAAAGCAAACACCCCACTGGCCTGGTATCACCTCTGCTCAAGGAAAAGGTACTTTTAACAGTGTAAGCAGCCAGTACTTAATCCAGCCTCCTGCCTCAGAGGCTGTGTATAGAGAGGGAGCAGCACAGGCAGTGAAGCCGGAAATGAGCCCTATAGATCAAAAAATCAGCTGCTAAACCAGAACTCACTTAGGCCCCTTCAGTTTTGGATGCTCTCACCTCTCTCATCCTGTACTGAAGTAAATAGAGTGACTGTACTTGAGTGCACACCAAGAGTTGCACTGAGAGCTCCTGGGGGGGGGGGGGGTGGAATCTGTTTCCCCAAAATTTGTTTCTTTGAATAAGAACAATTTCTGCCCACCAAAAAGCATCAGTTGAGATTCGTGGTCGTAGTATCATACTTAAAGCCTCCTATGTGTGGCTTTTTAAGTGAAAAGCAGCTTTTCTGTACCTTCAAAAGAAGCAGCAGCTAGTCTCAAGAAACAAACCTGATGACTATTGAGAACTACTGAGCACATGGAGACCTTCCTAACTCGATCAGCACAGCAGCAAGATGCACAGCTGGCAACAAGAGTGCAGGGACAGACTGCTTCAAAGAATGCTGATCTTAGATATGTGAAACCATTCCTAGACAGTAGTCCCCAAAAGTCAAGCATAGGAGTCACAATAAAACAAAGTTTAAATAACAAATGAATAAATAAACGGAAGCCACCTGAAAGACAGTATAGGCCTACAGCCTGCTTTTGCTGCTCAGCCGAGGTCTAAGTGCAAGATACAGAAGATCAATGTAGTAATCAAATTTCAATTGCAAGTGTTTCATCTGATGAGGAGCACAAACTCCAAGTTTTCTAAAACACTCTTGCTGATCACATCAAAGAAGAAAAAGAAATATAAATTAACAAGAAAAGAAGCCATTTTAAAGAATAAGAAAGCATGTAGGGTTGTTTTCACTGTAATAACTGCTAACCTGAAAACACAGAAAAATAAAAACAATGGTTTTAAAGGCAGCCAAAATCCAGGCACACTAGATGTTTGCTGTTCCTCAGGTAACAGGGTATCATATTTACTAAAAATGTTTAGAAAATAGGACGTTTCCCTGACACTCTTAGTTTGATCTTTTCTGACTTACAAACATTTACTTGGTAACAATCCTCCTTAGCCTCTTTCCAGGGGAGGCTTTTAAATTCTTACTCTGTGGCAAAAGACACTGCATTAAAAATGTAAATGAAGTTTATTCAGAAGTGTAAATGTGGTAGCTAGTGTCCTTTCAGTGACTTTACAGTGACTCATTCTAGACTTTCAAAAAACACATCACTAACATCACACACCACTATTGATAAGAGTAAAAAAAGTTTCCTGTAATTTGAAAAGATGGAAACAATTTCTTTACTCAACAGTCAGTACTTGGAAAAGTTATTAAACAGAGGTCACAGAAAGGCTTCATTCTAACGAAATAGTGCTAAAAGTTTAAACTGTGGGGGAGAGAACTAGCACAATCATGGATTTCCTTTACAGTTGTTCTCAAAGCAGTTTTGACATGCTTACAGATAGGGTAAATGTGACAAAATTCTCTGAATCTGCCAGGAAACACATCAGGAGGAAGTGATGCTGCCCCCCTGTCCAGATCAACCTAACAAAGAAGAATGAATTCTTACAGATTTTGCTTTAAGATTACTCAAACCTAAACCCAGTTTTATATATTACAAGGGTGCTTTGTATCTCCTCAACCCAACCCAGCCACAGATAATTTTAAAAGGATGCTATAAGCCTGAATAGAAATAGAGGGAGAAGGATTAAGCTGCAGAGCAAAGACTAGAGCTTCCCCAGCTCTGCTTCCTCAGTCTGCCTACTGTTTCACTGGCCTAGTATTCCTTAGCCTAGCCAGTTGATTGACTAGCTTATAACTGATTCAGCCTTGTTGGAATTTCTCTAAAACCTCTTTTTCTGTCATGTAGACTGTCCTTCCTTTGACTAATAGTAGGAAAAGCACTTTTTTAAAAAAATTTTAATTTATTTTTAAATAAGCCAAACCAACACCAAGAGACCAAGAGGACTGCACACATGCAATCAGGAGCAGCACTTGCTATTAAGCCGGAAGCGTAGCGAAGCTTAGTAGACTCTTCCTGTCACCTTTAGGAAAGCACACACACAAGCTAAAAGCAATAGGGTTTTAAAGGCTGATATTAATATGTTAAAAGCATTTGCTTGTTGCAGTTCAAAGCTATTAGACCAGTTCAGTCAAAAACAAGACTAATTCCCTGAGGAAACAAACCTAAGGTTTTGCTGATTTGACTGTAGACAGAGAGAGACAATACCCATTTCTTAGCCCTGGCTCTCTCCATCTTACAAAGGGATGGGACAAAAAGGATCAGAGAATGCATGTAGCTGGGCCAAAACAAATCATTTAGTTATAGGTTGTGAACCTCTAACCTTTATGAGAAAGTAGAACATATGTTAAAGAGAACAGCTTCTCCCCTGTGTGGAGGTACAAAGAATAGCAGGCCAGCCATCCAAAAATTTTTCCCTCATTTGTTAATTATTTGCTCAAATATCCTGCTCAAAGTCCAGAAGCCTGCTAAAAACTTCCAAGTCATGTTTGCTTCTCAAGGGTTTTATAAGCTGAACTGGCAAGCGAGAGGAAAAAGAGAAGAGGATAGAGGAGAAAAAGACTAACAAAGTACACCTACATAACTTCAGGGATTTTCTTTGTCGCTTCTGGGGCTTAGGTGTACGCAACCTAAGTTAATGTTGTTACACTTCAATTTTGTGTTATTTCTGCTAAGGAATGACATGTCTTTTGCTTAAGAATATCCAGCACGTATTGGACTATTCCTTGCACTTCAGAATGCTTACACAAAAGTTTAAAAGCTTTGCATTAGGAACTGAATGCCCAACCAAGATGGAATTCTGAATACATAAAAATATAATTTCTTAACATCCTAGAAAGCTGACATCTTGCTGCAGAATTACATCTGCTATTAAACGAGCTAGCTCCCTCTCCCTTTTCTGTTATTGGCACTAACCAAAATGAAGAGTGACCCAGAAACTCTGATTTAAATCTAGCATTTGTGTGTGTAACGTCAGATCAGTTCTTACGTGGGAGTAGTGATACTCTGCATAACAAATTTATCACCAGTGTCTTGCACCTACACCTACATGAACATTTAAAAGAGAACTGCCCAATTTAGGTTAAACATTGCTATGGACCCTGTGGGCCTGGCACTGAATCCCTAGAGCTTCTTAGAAAAGCACCATCCCCCTCAAAAAAAGGAAGGTTATGTGGTAAGTTCACTTCCTCCCTTCATATTTATCAGCTTTGAAAGAATATGACAAGCAGACCTATTTGTGATGCTCCATGTTAAAAATCACAATTACTTTGAGACTAACACCTACACACCAAGACTGGCTAAGTGTATTTATGGTAATAGTTACTGCATTTCAGGTCATTAAGGGAAGACTGACTCCCCACATGAGGTCACAGCAATTCCAGTGACAAGCTCAAAGAAAAGAGAATAGGAGGCAGCTCTTTCTTCATCAAGGGAGAAGTCATCTAGATTTTCAATTTCTTTTAAAAATGACTTCTGTTTTATTATCAGTTGCACATTTTATGGTTTCCAAGCTTTAGAAATTAGGGCTTTCCTACTCCATTATTACTTTTTTTTGGTGCAGGTGTTTCAGAGGCCTTTGAGCATGAGTACCCAAAAAGGAAGTTCTGATTGTAAGTTTCATATTTGCTGGCAAAACACACTGGTCAAAAATACCTATTTGCTTATAGAATCTTGCAAAAAAAAAAAAAACAAAAAAAAAAAAAAACAAACCCACCACAACCAAAACTGTAAAAACCCAATAAAGGCATTTTAAATGACATCTAAAGTGTAAAAAAATAA